>DF360705.1:1205-18296 GCA_000787875.1 Solanum virginianum | reverse complement strand
CGATCGGAGGCTAGGTCAAAGGACTAGGGGTTTGAGGCCCTGTGTGGTACTAGCTCCTAGATGGGTTGAGGACCCTGTGGTTATGTGGTAATTTAGGCCAAGGGCCCAATTGATTTCCCATGGATCCACATATCTATTCACACCCTGATTGTACATGGGTATATCATCTAGGCATATGAGGGATCAAGAGGTATTTAGACTAAGATACTAGGGCTTTACACCCACATATCACAGACCTATGATCATGTGATATAGAGAGTTGGGTTCTATTATGATTTGATTGATCAGATTATGCATGTGTGTACCTTTCGGTCTCATGGGGGCCCAATTTATATATATTGCATAGATATTAGGGTCTTTCACCTACGTACAACAATATGTCCTAGATGGGAACAATGTTGGTATGGGTCTACACAACTTCGTCAGTTAATATTGTTATTCAACACTTAGGTTGGTTTTGTTATCATTATTCATCTTTGTGGTTGGCTCTGTTGTGGTTTGAGGGTTTCTTGACATGTTGTTTCCTTGATTTGAGTTGTGGTGTAGTTCTTTATATTTGAATCATATAGATTTACTGTATTTAACTCAGTTAGCCAATGATGCCTACTAGGTGCCTCCTTTTGCTACTCACCCCTTATATTTCTGCATCTTCCCATGGTATAGGTCTAGGCACAGGCCATGATTGCTGATTTTGGGGGATTTGAGAGTGCACAGGAGATTTTCTTGGGGTGAGCACTGACAGCTATGGCTTCATCACGGTCTCCTTCCTTTTGATGGTCATCTTTACATTCACACATTGGCCTTGTATAGTAGTATTATGTATTTGTAGGAGCATTCCTGGGTTTGTATATTATTGTGGTTATTGATATATGTATATGATATGTCCTTGCATCTATTGAAGCTCTGTACAGTTGACTTCCAGGTTCTGGGTAGGTTGCGAATTTTTATATTATTGTATTGGTTATGGATATGACTAGGGGCTAGGATATATACCATGGGGTGGTGTAATTGGCTTGCCAGTAGGGAATCTAGCAGGCGCCATCATGAGCGGGATTGGGTCATGACATTTACCCTTATATGGAAGGACAATGCTATTTAAAGAGGTCAAGTACTTGGAATGAGCTACTCTTATTATGATAATATGTTTTTTTATAAGTTATTCAAGTTATGATTATACTTATGCTTATGTTATGTATTCCGTGGGACTAGGCTTAGCACCAAATGGGATGCAGAGTGGGGACTATCCCCAAGGTTCCTTATATAAAGCTTTACTTCCTATAAATATGTGCCACCATAGGTTTTTTGTACTAGTAGATCCATCTAGGTATGTTTACCCACAATGTGGGACATGGTTTGCCTTGGCAAGGAAGCCTCTCCTTTTCTGGTGTGGAGGCAACATCGAGATTCCAAATTGTAGCTTGCTTAGTCATATATGTCGATTAAGGTCTCCTCCCATATATGTATGATATATTATGCGACATTGATTATATCATGCATGTTTTGACTTCAGCATTGATCATACATGTCATATTGAGCTTATCCTTGAATATTATTATGCATCTTGTCTAATTATGGTTTATGCTTTCTTCATGCATTACACCCCCATACATAGAACATTCTAAGTACTAATGCATACTTTTTTATTTACATGATCTAACCATGTAGGGACTGAAGCTCCTATTTATCCTCTTCCATGTGGCTAGTTTGCTCATTGAAGATTGCTATTGGTGAGTCCTCCATTTTGGGGAGAACATCCACTTTCCTTTTATGTTTTGTTAAGACTTATTTACTTTTGGACATTTACTTTTGAGGGTGAGCCTGGGAGGTATCTTGGCCCCTGTCCCACTCATGTTAGAGGTGTCATTAGATTTGTATTTATGTATGTTATGAGCTTGACTTCTATGATGCTTATGTACTTATGTAAGACATCCTTTAGTTCTTTTCCACTTATGTGTTGTTGAATGTTTATGATGATATGGAAGTCCTAACTCCCCGTTCTTTGCATTACGTGAGTCATACTTACCCTCCCCTTTGTCTTACTTGTTGTGTCATCATGCAAATCATACTTCCTATTACATCCCCATAGGTTGAGTCAAAAGTCCCATTTAGAATTATTTGCTTGTTGTTTACTTATGCTTCCGCAACCAAGGATGTGCTATTTATGCTTAAAGGCTTATTTAGGGCCCTTCGAGTTCCCCATTTGTCATTTCACACCTAGGCCTTAGTCTTGGGTCATAACATACATGGTTTCTGTATGGACCCTATGGGTTTCAGTCTGAGCTTATCAATAGATGTGTATCATAGGACAGACATGAATCATGATTACTTGACATTACATTGTATCATCCTGCATCTCATATACATGTTATGATTCTGCGCATCTCCTTTGTGTATCTCTTATTGGTGAAACTCTTTAACTATAGCTTATTCATTGTCACTTAATTAAGATAATGTGCTTGAATCATGAACTACGTAGGTTGACTTATCTGATTGTAAGTTGCAGTTTTGAAGGTTCAGATGGTGGTTTGAGTACTTATGTTCCTTGTTCTTTACTTTGTGAATAGTATTTGCTTGCTAGCTATCATGTTATTTGGTACTCACCTTTGCTTCTACACTTGTATAGATTGTGACCCTAGTTCTATCATGACCCAAGCCTAGGACCAAGTTGTAACACGACGACTATGTAACCCAAATGCTCCCCATCAAGCATTCTTAGCATAATAACATAAGCATACATAAGGTATTAAAGAATAATCATGAGTAAAGAAAGCGAAATCCAATTCGTAATATTGAGCCAGAATAGAGTCCAAAAACCTCCCATTAAAGGGAGTTACATCAATTAGTCCAAATATGCCTCTACATATCTACATCTGGGCGAGGACAAAAACACAACACTAGCTCACCCTCAAAATAAGAAAGAAAATACTAGTATATTAACATAACAAAGGACATAAGCATGAATATAAAGGCTTGTCCCTAGTGCATGGGAACTCACCAAGGTCTTCAACTAGAGTGTCCAATCTAGGCACAATAGTGAGGAGTAGTGTCATCGCCCATCTACACATGGTTAGATCATGTCGGCAAAGAGTATGTATTAGTACGTTAGATTGTACTTAGTATGTAGTAGGTATGCAATGTATCAAAGAAATATCATACCATAATAACAATATGCATAGTTATATCAATAGAATAAGGCACAAGAGATGATAGATAATTAATGCATCATTTAAAATCATGGATGGAAGCATTATAAAACATTTCATAACCTAGCTACTTACATATGTAGGAATAGAACCATAATCAATAATAAGACCATGGGACTATTATATATGATCATGATGTTGCCTCCACACTGGAGAAGGAGTAGCCTACTTAGTAAGGTAGCCTATACCTTACCATATGGGTTCTACCCCACCTCAATGAATGCCATAACATGATGCTATATCTGGATCCGCTAGTTAAGTCTTATAAGCACATTATCCTATAGTGGCAAGAAGTTATGAGAAAGAGGATTTATATAAGGACCCCTGGAGATAGTCTCTCACTCAAGCCTCATTCGGTGCTAAGTGAAATTTCATGAAGTACCTAAAACATGCAATACTATAATCACCATTTGAAATTTATAATTCATAGGTGTCAAAATTCACAGCTTGTAAAGTAGGTTTCATCATCAGGTAAATGAATTTTATAGCTTTAGAATAGTCCATCTACTTAACATGCATGAAGTGCGGGTATACTCCCTATCTTATAAGCTTGCATAACATTAGGGGCATAGGTCACCCTCATAATCATGATCATAAGAATACTTCACATCAGAATATTATTCACGAGTTTCAGTTTAATGTAGAAATTAGGACAAATATGAGTTCGTGGATAATTGAGTCTAAAATAGCAGAATTGAACGAAATTCATGTAAGAGTACAACAATTGAAGTCAAATTGAATCATAAGTAGGTGAAACCATATCAATTTCATAAGCCCTAATTATTATGTAATTAAAGTTCCTTGTAAATCACTTGAAAATCATGTAATACATGCAAATCCTCATAATTCATACATATTAAAGTAAGATAATCATGTAATCATCATAATCCAAGCAATTTGATTGAACTCATGAAAACTCTAAAAATTCATGCTTGAAACATGAGAAAAGTTGAGTTTAGATTGGGCTCCATGGATGAAATAGGTCCATCGATGAAGCCTTACTTACCTAGGAGAAGAAACTCAAAAGGGATTGGAGGAATTGACCTTGATATTCCATAGAAATCTTAATACCCTATGCTTCAATGGTGAATCCCCTTGAGATAAAAACAAATCTCAACTTTTGAGAGAATTTTGAAGTGAATGACATTGAGTAAACATTAGAGTGGTTTTGTTCGACATTGACTTGTTCCACTGAAGTTCAAAAATTTAAATCTTTTGAGGGGCATTACAAACAATTCCTCACCTCTTTTAAACTTAACCCACGATCAATATATATTGATTTTAGCCTGTAAAGGGTTCCTAAACCTATTCTAAATTCTATTACGCTAAAACTAAGAGACTGTGAGCAAAGAAGAGGAGAAAAGGTTAGGGTTTCAAGAGAATCATGTGAGTTCTTCCAAGCTAGTCTGAAATTTTTCTATCTTCATTCCAAGTATGTACGACTACCTAAAATTCTATTTTTGTGCCTCATCTATATTCCTTATCAAGGATTCTAGTCAAGAGTCTAGTCAATTATATTCCTATCATTTTATGGAGACATTCCAGAACCTTATCATGAAATCCTTGTTATTTTATCATTATCATGCTAAATAACTTGAGTGTTGAGTACATCCCTTTTAATTCTTGAAGTATTACTATAGTTACAAGAACCCTAACTAGTTCAAGAATTATTTTCCCTATTATGTTTTACTATTACTCTATTATCAAGTTAAGATTTGAATGATAAGACATTATGTTCATATGAGTATGACTCTATATATAGAATTCATGAAAAGTCATTTGGTTCGAAGTATGACTTGATTAAAGAAGTACCTTAGCATGAGTTATACAAGTAGTCTATTTAATACACTATCTCTTGAGCATAGTATATTAGTTTTGAAAGAAAAGCCCAGTAAGTTAAGGTATTTAGCATTTCTATCCATCATGCATAAATTTCAGAGTTTGAGAAAATTCAATAGGCTCAAATGCCTTACTTTATCAGTAAAGAACATGACTACTTTCTTTTTTTTTATTGAAAACATTACCAGTTATGAGAAAGCATTATCAGTTTTGAGACAGAAAAACTAGTTTATAGAAAATATGTTGAGCCAAGGCTCCAAATAGCATATTTTCACTTTTCCCCTAAAGAGGGACATTTTCACAGTTATTGAGCATAGTGCATATTTTGGGAGTAGTATTAAGCACCGATATGGGTACAAGTTTAGATAACTCCAACTACATAAACTACATATCTAGTGTAGGATATGATTGTACCAAATGTACAACTCCTCAGATGCCACTGAGATGGCCTAGTATTTATGGATCCCCAGTATTTTATCCCTTAACCCGACAAGGTATGGGATGGCCCTGGCAATGTGGGTCAGACGTTGTATCATCATAAGGCTCATAATGATGGTTGTCAGTTAGAAAAATTCCTCAAATTACATTATATATTATTTTCATACACAGACATAGTTGCATTTATTTATGTATTAAATAAGATATTTTTCTATAATGCATTACTTATGTTATTGAATTATTTTCAGCATTAAGCCTATGATTTTGAGCATTGAATCTTGAGTTTTCCTATTTTTTCCATTTACATATCGTACATTCCACATACTGACATCTTTTGATGCTGCATCATTTTATGATGCAGATTTTGGTATCCACATGAAAGCAGACATTTAGTAAGATAGCTATCCAGAAGTAGTTTGTATGACCTTTTTGCTTTCACAGGACTCTAGCTTGTTTAGCTTATGTATTTTATTTTACAGTCAGGTAGCCATGGGTCTTGTCACGGCATCTATCTTTAGTACAGTACAGGCTTCATGGACAAAGTTGGGAAGTCAGTCTAGTCTTTTCATTTAGTCATTTTAAGCATTATTACTTATTATATTAGAGATATTGTCAGAATTTGCATAAAGCATGATTGAGATTTTTTAGTTATGTTAAACATTTTAAAAGGTTCATATTGTAAAGCCTCTGCATGCATGGTAAAGTTTCCAGTTAAGTAAGTCATACAGATCAAGGGTTCGCTTGGGGACCAACATTGGTTTTTGAGTGCAGGTCATGTCCAGGGTGTAGACTCGGGGCGTGACAAACTTTCTATCAAAGCACAGACTTCAAGTTTCCTAGGGTGTCTATTAAGCCATGTTTATAAGATCATATTTATGGTTGTGAGGGCCCCACTTCTATAAATGAGGGTCTATTGACATCTAAGAAAAAATTCCCTTGTTTCACACTCTAGATAGTGCAGTAGAGTTACTTTCTAAGCTTATCCAGATTAGTTTGTTTGCTAGATTCATTCGACTACCTTTTATACCTAAGGTGGGTTGAACAAAAATTTTTAGATCCTTATTAATGAGTTACCTTCAGATAAAGTATTCAGAAAGCAAAGAGATTGCACCAGGCTTAAGGGAAGCCAGCTAGTATGTTTAAGTTTATAAATCTAAAATGCTACACCCATTTATATGAATTGTGTGCTAGCGCTAGAGCAAGATATGATGTATTTCCAGACTATGTTCCCTAAATTATTCTTCTGATGTTATTCTTGATGCCTCTAATTACTTTTTAGTATCCCCTCCCTCTATATTTAGTAGAATAATCCTAGAGCTAGAATGATATAGAAATCATGAAGAGTGGGAATAGTTGGTAGCTAAGAGTCATGTGGTAATAAGTCAAGTCCCTTCTAAGTCTTGGTTAAAGAATAGTAAGCATCATATAGCTTTCATGATAAGGTAAAGGAAGAGTTATTAGTTAGTATAAGATGGTGCATGCTCGAATAAAAAAGAGTTGATATTGACATAGCATTGTGTTAGTAATGAGAAGTATAGGTGTTGAATAGAAGACCAGAGGATATAAAGTGGTAGATCTAAACTAGGCTCATGATTTTGAATGAAGAGTCATATGAAATTTATAGAGTTATGAGCTTAGCTAGGTAAGGAGGTATAATGCATGAGTAAATATTATTTAACTTATGGAAGGGAGTGTGATGATAGACTATACTTAGGTAGACCATGAGATAATAGTTGATTTTTATCATGATATTTAGTGGTTTAGCTTCTTTTTTTTTACTTTATCTAATAGTTTAGAGTTAGTATAGTATGTAAGAAGTATGGATGTACATGTTTAACACTAAACCCTAAGTTTGAACTTTAGGTGAGCATTATGAAAAAGGGGATAGCAAGGTGAGAGTGAAACTATTAGTTAGAGATTTGCTCTAGTAGGGTTGACATAGCATAAGCAAGAAATCAAGATGTTTACTTGAAAGAAGTGTGATGTTATGAGTACAATATATGATATCCTTAGATGAAAATAGTGAATTGAGGTTGAGTCATAAGGAAAAGGCCTAAGATGATATCCAAGATAGTCTATAACTGTAAGAGAATTTAAGTTTATAAGTTATAATGGTACCTAGATAGTGTATTTAAGATGTCAATGTGGAGTAGGCTAGTGTAGACATTCTCTATTACCCTTAAGAGTTGGGTTAAAGGGGATAGCTATAGATAATGATGAATCTCCCATTATAATCCAACTTTTCTTTAGTCAAGTGTATGTTGAACATAGGAGATGAGTGTTAGCAAACTTAAAAAGGAAGATGCTAGATCATAAGAGTCATAGAAAGCTTCAATTATGACAATAAGAGTAGCAAGTAATGGAAGATGCCTATAAAGATAGAAGAAAGTTAAAAATTGGTATCTCAGAAGAAAGTTTTAATAGTAGTTTCATATTGCTGAATATTAAATAACTAGAGGATATAAGCATTCTGTGTGTAGTGGTACTCCAATCGTGTGGAGGGTTGTGCTTATAGTTCAGTGAAGAGAATCAGTTCACAGACTTAAGAGGTGTTCTTTAAGCTAAGAAGGAGATGTTTAGGTAATAAACCAAAGTAGATCTTGAGCTTATGATAGTGATAAGTTGATCAGAATATTACATTGATGCTTTTCTATCTCATAAATTTCTTATACTTCATTGTGATGATACTTTATTCCTATCTTATCAAGGGTACCATGCCCATGATTCAAACCCATGCACTTCATATTGATCCATGTTTATGCTTAGTTCTTAAAGTGAGAAGTGATAACTTCATTCGGCAATTCTGATCTTATCTCATGAACTAATAGTTTCAATCCTTATGTTCCACAAGACAAGACTTGAGCTTCTCAGTATATGCAGTTCCATAAACTTGTGATAAACGCTAAAACACTAGTGGCATCATATTGTGTTATGAGTGTTCTCATATCAGATTTCTTGAATAAATCATGCTCATGATATTATACTCTAAGCCCTTATAATATTTTCTTCTTTGGGTATTGATAGTGATGTTAGTATTAGTAGATGAGTTGTGATAGAAGAAAGAGAATGAGTGTCACTTATGGTGAAAACTACAGTATGCTTATTCAATTTATTACTTTAGACAAGAGAAAAGAAATAGATGAGATCTTGTGTATAACAAATAGATAAGAGTATATAAGTGTGCCTCCTAATAATAGTTAATAAGATTGTGAGTATAGAGGTGCTAAAGTAAATATGAAAGTTCTTAAATGATGTTGCCCTCTAAGAAGCAATAAAGTGATTAGAAAGATTCGGTTGAATGTGTGGTCGTCATTAAGTGAGTGATAGTCGTGGGCTATTGATGACTTTCACAATGGGTTCCAAGTAGATGTATAGAAGTAATATTCTCTATAAAAAAGTCTCTGTGGAAGTGCAAAACATAATCCTTATGGATTAGATTGGTATAAGTATGATCATCTTACGGGTAGTACTTTGGGACTTATAGTTAGGCTTGAACACGATAATAGTATGCAATAGCCTTAGGTGATGATGAGAGTTACAAGCTTCAGTTGATGAATGGTATAACTCAAGAAGAAAAGCATAGTTAGGGAGAGTAGCTGCGTTGAAGGTTAATAGTTGGATCTTTTAGTACATAGTAGTTCTATCCTTATATCAGGTTAATAACCTTCTGTTAGAGTTTTCGAAAATTATGATGGAAGTGTTCGAGATGGTAACCTTCTTCTCAATATAGATGTGATGTCCATTAGCTAATTGAGTTCCTACATTAAGTTGATATCCATCCTTGAGTTGACTATTTGAGTATCTGAGTATTAGGGTTATTGTATTCTGTCCATCCCTTTTTATGATGATCTTGGAGGTAAATTATCACCTATATCGTTGAGGTTGATATTTGTTTTAGTTGAGTAATGTTGATTGTCTAAATTCTTAAGTAAAGTTCATGCCTTGAGTAAATCATAACATCTTCATGATTCGAGGACGAATGATCCCAAAGGGGAGATATTGTAATACCATAGAAATTACTAAAATATTCCTAGATAAAAAATTACTCGAATAACGTACCTTTCTAAACTCTTTTCACAAATCCAAGGCCAAAAATACGATCAGCATGAAAAATTGTGTGAAAAATAATCTTGGTTGATTTATAGAGCAGCAGGATGAAAAAATAATTTTTGATGCGAAAACGCAATTTCAGAAAGAGTGTACAACAGGCTCGAGACGCGGACTTGTCGCGGACTTAAAATTGGATATAATCCCAATCTTTTCTACGGGATTAGAAAATTGATCGAAAAATGTTTGAACTTTCCTTGTGCTTAAAATTGGATATAATCCCAATTTTTTCTACGGGATTAGAAAATTGATCGAAAAATGTTTGAAAGAAAAAGCATAGGTACGCAACAGGTTCACGTCATAGACCTAGTCCCCCAACCGATTCCACCGAAGTTCAAAATTAAATCTTTCAAGGGGCATTCTAGATATTTCCCCATCCTTTCTATATATGTTGGTTTTGGCCTTAAAAGGGTTCCTACATCCATTCTAATGTCTATTATGCTAAAAAAAAGAGATTGTGAACAAAGAAGATGTAATGTAGTAGGTGTTTTTAAGCCTATAACTGCGTAAAAAAATAATGTTCAAGTAAATTCCTATTGATTTAAGTAAAATTTGGAATGGAGGTTATCTTAGCGATTATCTTGATTTAGTTATGTGATTGTTGAGGTGGTCTTGGAAGGGCGATTGGTTTATCCTTGGTATATTATTTTGGGGGCAATGTTATGCTCAGTTAAGACTAAAGATGAAGTTTGGTTTGCATTTGGAATTATTCGAAATGAAGGTATATGTGTAGGTTGTGTAATTGACTTATTTAGGAGTAATTCTTTTGCCATTGTTACATGGCTTCCATGGGCAGACTTTGGCATGCCCTTAGCATGACTTGGGATCATAGCATGCCATGTCTTGGCACCATGGGAAAGGATAATGTTGTCATACCTAGGTCCCATGCCTACTCCCTTGTGTTTGGCATATTTCTTCTTTTTAAAAGTGAGTCAAAAAGCCCCTTTGCACCACATGATTTCACTCCCTTTTCCCACATGTTTTGACCACTTTTTAGTGGTTAAACCACCCTTATACCCCCCCTGCAAAATCAATACCCCCCTCTACTTACTCTCTACATCACTCTTCAAAGAAAGCAAATTCCGTAATTTACATTGCTCTCCCAAAACTCTCTTAACACTTAGGCTAAGTATTCTTCAAGATCTCCACCAAATCTCTTCATCTTCTCAAGGCTAATCAAGCAGGGTATGTGGATTTGATTCTTGGTTTCCTTTCAATGAAGAAGTCCTCTTCAAAAAACTAATTTTAGAATTACGAATTTTCAATCTTTGATTTATGTATAATTGCATACTAATTGATATTTGCTTAATTTATGGTATTTCATATATTTTTTGACTATTTATGAATATTTATTAAGGCTTTATATAATTTAATATATTTTTAAGTCTTAGATCCACAAATGAGTTATTATGATTTTATCCTAAAATGTTCCTATGATTATTGTAACTCTGTTTGAATATAAAACTTATGATTTTAAGGTTATTGAATCAGTCCCCAACATGATTTAAGTTGAGTTATGAACTTTGAATATTTGGCTTTCATGGCATAATATGAACTTATGATTTTGGACAAGAAATTTATGAACTTTGGATATTTGGTTTTCATGGAATAATATGAACTTATGATTTTGGATAAGAATAAGTAAATATAACTATGAAATGATATTTGATGACTTAAGACCCATTCAATTTCATTTTGAATCTTTGTTAAGGAGCTATTCTAAGTACAAGTTTAAATATTATTTATTTTACAAGTTATGTCTTTTCGAACTAAAGTAAGTTTTGATTATTTCTAATATGCATTGTTCATTTTCGTGGGATTTTGACTTAACACCGAATGAGTTAGGAGTGAGACTCAACCTATGTGGTCTTATATAAAGCTTCTAATCTCATAACTTAGGATTTTTTTAATGCCTTTTTAGGCTTTCTTACTAGTATGACCTAAGGGGTCTTATGTAAAGCTTCTAATCTCATAACTACATGCCACCAGAGGATATATTGATTATGCCATTTTAGGCTTTCAGACTAGTGGATCTATTTAGTATTTCCGTTTCTAGAGTTATACCCTGGCAAGTTGACTCACTCTTTGGCTAGTGTGGAGTATGACATTAGTATTCCATATTATAGATCATATGGTATTGTCGATTATGGATAATCCCACACTTATTGGCTTATGTGCTTCTCTATGCATTTTCATGGCATTACTTTATGCTTTACTTTGGAACTGAATATATTGTTTAAGCTTGGAGTTTGTCATATTAAGTAAGTATTCTTTGTTATTATATTTACTTGTTACATTGCATACCCGCATACTTAGTACACTCTAAAGTACTAACCACATTTTTTCCTATATGTTATAATCATATAGGGACAGACAATCTACCTCATCCTCCTCCGCATGGCTAGATTACTCGTGAAGACTTTGAGCCTTCGTGAGTTCCCATTCATCGGGAACAGAACCCTTATCTTCAAGTTTTGCCTTTGTTATTCAAATATTTGATGTACTTTCATTTTGACTTAGTATTGAGGAGCCTAGACTTGTATTCTTGCCTCTGTTTATTGTCATTGTTTAGAGGTGTCTTTGGACTATTGCTACACTTGGTATGTTTTAAACTATTTAACTTATGCTTCCGCTTATGGTTACAAGTTGTCCCTCAGTCTTATTCCCCATATTTCATTGTCATCTATTTGCCATTTATCATTTAAACCTGTAATGTGCAATTATGATTTAAGAGGCTTATTTTAGGGCCTTCGGGTTCTCATTCGCCATGTTACACCTAGGCCCTAGGTTTGGGTCGCGACACAAGAGGAGAAAAAGCTAGGGTTTCAAGAGCATCGTGTGGGTTCTTCCAAGCTAGTCTAAAATTCTTCAATCTTAATTCCAGGTAAGTAAGACTACCTAAAATTTTATTTTCGTGCCTAATCTATGTTTCTTATCAAGGATTCTAGTCAAGAGTCAAGGCAATCACATTCCTATGATTTTATGGAGAAATTCCTGAACCTGCTCATGAAATCCTTGTTATTCTATAGTTATCATGCTAAATAACTTGAGTGTTGACTATATCCATTTAAATTCTTGAAGTATTACTATAGTTACAAGAACCCTAACTAGTTCAAGAATTATTTTCCCTATTATGTTTTACTATATGGAATTCACGAAAAGTCATTCGGTCCAAAGTATGTGTTGATTAAAGAATTGCCTTAGCATGAGTTATACAAGTAGTCTATTTACTACACTATCTTTTGAGCATAGCATATCAATTTTGAAAGAGAAGTCTAGTCAGTTAAGATATTTTGCATTTCTATATATCATGCATAAATTTTGGAGTTTGAGAAAATTTGATAGTTTCAAATGCATTATTTTATCAGTAAAGAATATGACTAATTTCTCTTTTTTAAGGAAAGTATTAGCAGTTACGAGAAAGCATTATCAGTTTTGAGATAGAAAACCAGTTTGTAGAAAAATGTTGAGCCAACGCTCCAAATAGCAGATTTTTAGTTTTCCCCTACAGAGGGACATTTTCACAGTTATTGAGCATAGTGCACATTTTGGAAGTAGTATTGAGTATCAATATTGGTACGAGTTCAGATAACTCCAACCCTATAAACTAAGCAGCTAGCATAGGATAGAATTGTACCAAATGTACAACTCCTCAGATGCCACTGAGATGACCCAGTTTATATGGATCCCCAGCATTTCATCCCTTACCCCTGCAAGTTATGGGATAATCCTGGCAATGTGAACCAGATGTTGTATCATCACAAGACTCTTAGTGATGGTTGTTGGAGAGAGAAACTCCCCAAATTATAGTATATATTATTGTCAGTCAAAGTGAATCCTAAGAAAAAGGAAGTTCACTAAGGTTGGGAGTTAGGTTAGGTGAGGCCGAAAGATGGACTGAAACACCCCAAAAAGTGCCAAAAAATAAGCCTCGACAATGCCCATAAGATATTTTTCTATAATGCATTACTTATGTTATTGAATTATTTTCAGCATTAAGCCCATGATTTTGAGCATTGAATTCTGAGTTTTCCTATTTTGGCCATTTTACATACCATACATTCTATGTATTAACGTTTTTTAGCATTGCATCATTTTATGATGCAGATTCAGGTATCTATATGATAGCAGGAATTAAGCAAGACAACTTTCCTGAAGCAGTTGGTGGGACCTCTTCGCTTTCAGAGGACTCTAGATAGTTTAGCTTTTATATTTTATTTTACAGTTAGGTAGTCGTGGGTCTTGTTGTGGCACCTATGTTCAATATAGTAAAGGCTTCATAGACAGAGTTAGTGAGTCAGTCTACTGTTTTTATTCGATCATTTTAAGCATTATTACTAATTATATTAAGAGATATTTTCAGATTTTGTATAAAGCATGATTGAGATTATTTGAGTTATATTAAACATTTTAAATGGTTCATCATGTAAAGGTTCTGTATGCATGGTAAAGTTTTCTGTTGAGTAAGTCAGCTAGGCCAAGAGTTCTCTTGTGGACCAACGATGGTTTCCAAGTGCCGGCCATATCCAGGGTGTAGACTCAAGGCGTGACACAAGGGGTGAATGAGGTGCCTGATGTTGTTTCTGGTATGTTAATGGTTTATGATTATGATGTGTAAGCTTTATCCTATTCGGGTACAACTCTTTTTTCCCTTATTCCTTTTGTTCCTAATAAGCTTCATGTGTGTCCCAAATTATGGTGTGAACCCTTTGAGGTGTCTACCCCCGTTGGTGAGTCTATTATTTCTAGAAGAGTTTATAGGGGTTTTCCTGTGTCTATATTGCATTCAGTCTTGCCTTGTGATTTTTTTGAGCTTGACATGTAGATTTTGATATCATTCTTGGGATGGATTGGTAATATACATATCATGCTTCCATTAATTGTAGAACCCACAAGGTTAAGTTCCAAATTCTTAATGAGCCCGTATTTGAGTAGGAACGTCATAATTTGGTGGTTAAGGGTAGGTTCATTTCTTGTCTTAAGGCCCAAAAATTAATTTCTAAGGGTTGCATTTACCAAGTTGTAAGGATTAGGGATGTTGAGTCTAAAGTCCCTCCTATTGAGTCAGTTTCCATGGTCAACGAGTTTCTTGATGTCTTTCCCAATGAGCTTCCCAGTGTTTCTCCCGAAAGAGAAATAGATTTTGATATAGACCTTCTTCTCGATACACAACCTATTTTCATTCCCTATACTATATGGCCCCATTGGAGTTAAAGGAGTTGGAGGACCAATTGAAGGATTTATTGGAAAAGGGTTTTATAAGTCCTAAAAAATCACCATGGGATGCACCAGTTTTGTTTGTAAGGAAAAAGGATGGTTCCCTTAGAATGTGCATCGACTACTGGCAACTTAATAAGTTTAACATAAAGAACAAGTACCCTTTGCAAATGATAGATGACCTATTTGATCAACTACAAGGGGATAGTCACTTCTCTAAGATTAAGCTTCGACCAAGTACCATCAAATGAGGGTAAGAGAGTGTGATATTCCTAAGATGACATTTTGGACTAGATATAGCCACTTTGAATTCGTTGTGATGTTGTTTGGCATAACTAATGCACCGACGGTATTCATGGATCTTATGAATACGGTCTTTAAACCCTACCTTGACTTGTTTATTACGGTATTCATTGATGACATTTTGATTTATTGCCATAGTAAGGAAGAGCATGTGAGGCTTTTGAGGGTAGTGTTACAAACCTTGAAGGAAGCAAAGTTACTTACTATGCTTGATGAATGTGGGTTTTGATTAAAAGAAGTTGCATTCATTGGGCATATGGTATAAGGTGAGGAAGTCAAAGTGAATCCTAAGAAAAAGGAAGTTCACTAAGGTTGGGAGTTAGGTTAGGTGAGGCCGAAAGATGGACTGAAACACCCCAAAAAGTGCCAAAAAATAAGCCTCGACAATGCCCATAATCATAATTTTTATATATCTCAATGTCCGTGTGTGATATCAAAAATCCAACTTTATATTCTTGATCGGAAGGCAAAATTGAGTGGAAAATATGTATAACCCAAATTTTAGAGGACCCGTAGCGAAAAATAAATTTTGCCAACATTTCAATTTCCAAAAGTAGTGCGCGTTGGCTCCGCGATGTAGAGCCATCGTGACAAGTGTATTTTACTCCCAATTTTTTTTCATTTTGGTCCAAGGTCTTAGGGTCTTGGGCCTAAGCCTTCCTATACGTAAAATCACCTATACTTTGTAATGTTTTCAACCCATATCATTCAAGACATTTCCTAAAACACTCTCTAACACTTAGCCAAATATTTCATCCAAAATTGAGTGTTTCAAACTCATTCCGGATCTCAAGAAATTCATTGAAGCTCCAAATTCTCATTCAAATCTTCATCAAGGAAATCTCCAAAGTTGAGGTATGTAAGTTTCAACAATTGGATCGTTTCACCCATGGTGCCTAATCTTCCTTTTTAAGTAAATTGCATGTTTTCAAGTTGATTTATCTATGGGTATTTCACATTATGAATTTGATTATGAACTATGTTGGAGTTTTGTAAAATGTTGACTATTTAAGCATGTTTTGAGCTATGAATCTATAATATATTATATGATTTGAGGAGGGGATTCAATGTATCTTGCATGAGGGTCTTACCAAGTGTTTGTGGGTTGATTTACATTAAGTTTTCTCACATGATTTCACTCTTGTATATCATGATCTTGAAATAGCCAAGTGACTTTATGATGATGAAAGGAATGTTTGTGTGTGATGATTTTATGAAATTATCTATGGTGTTGCAAGTTGATCACACCTTGTTGAGAGGGATATATGCCTCAATCACCTTTTCGGGGGGTGCTATGCCCATACTACCATGTTGAGGGGTATATACCTTGGTCACCTTGTCAGGGGATGCTATTCCCGTACTACTATGTTAAGGGGTGTATACTGATAGCATCATACAAAGCTATACTCCTTTAAAGGACAAGGATGAAAAGGATGAAGCTTTTAAAGATCAAAGGATGCCTATAATAAGATCTCAAACGAAGGAGTTTAATAATAAGCTCAATGGGCTTCAATTGCATATCGAAAGGTATCTTGTTGCGGAAGAAGATCTAAAGCCCAAGAAGGATGAATTGTCCAATTGGTACAATTATTTGGTGGCCTAATTTTAAGTTTAAGATGAAGAATTTTAGGGTTAAAGTTCGTGCAATAAGGCTAAGAAGAGTCCAAGAATCATCCACAACGAAGGTTGCTTTCTGTCCAAGTTTGCAGAGAAAACTAGTCAAACTTTTCAAATTTGTCAAAATTCTTTTCCTAGTTGGCTCTTTCTAGGTTTTGGATACTCCTTGGGCCTAACCTAAGGAGTCTTGGACATACAAGGACCCTATAATATATATAGGAGTCTTTTTTTCTTTTACTAAAGACAATTAGATTGATATTAATAATAATTGAGAGAGTTCTATTGAACCTTTGTGACTTGTTCTTTGAGAATTTATCTTTAAACCTTTACTAGTTCATAGTTTGAGGTATAAAGTACTTTCTTCTTA
>DF360706.1:23086-38129 GCA_000787875.1 Solanum virginianum | reverse complement strand
GTTGTCATTAGATGTGAAACTAATGCTAGAAATGGTCTCATTATAATTTTTAGAGTTTTCGAGAGCAGTTTTGGTATTTTGAATATTAACTAGTCTTAATGAGCTTTATCAGGAATCAGGTCAAGGAGACCTTGAAATCAAAATTTGATAGTTTGTTTGCGTCTGAAATACCATTTCTGATAGAGTTACATGTTTGGTTGGTGCGTATAGGGTTCTAGATGAGTTTTGAGGGCTAAAAAGCTAGTTTTGAAAGGTGTTGATGCAAGTTGACCACGTTCAACATAGGTCAAGCTGGTCAACACCCATTTTTTCTTTTATTTTTACTGCTAAAAATATCTCTTTCTTCCCTATTTAGACTAGTCCATCATTTTCTGCCATTTTTTGAATTCTAAAAAGCTTGGAGGTGTAATTTTGAGCAAGGATTTTCATAGATTTTCATTTATATAAGCTTCCTAAACACTAAATCTTTGATTATCAATATTTAAATATGGTTTTGACGTGAAATTTTTGGTTTCAGCCCTCCAATTTTTATGGGTTTTGAAGAACATAATGCAAACTTAAAATTATGATTTCTCCCTCAATTCTTACTTAGGTTTTATGAAATTTTCACCCACAAACTCCATAAACTTAATTTTGAGCTCAATTTTCAGATTTGGGGTTCTCAAAATTTAGCCCTAATTTTGACTATTTTACCCCTGGATCTAATTCGTGCCAATATATGTATCAAAATTTATCTTTTGGCTCGTATAATCTATTCTTGATAGTGGTTGGTTGAGTTGGAGCTTGTTTTGAGGTTTGGATTGATTAAAATTTGGTTTGAGTGCAGTTTCTTCATCAAGGTAGGTTTGGTTAACCTTTTTGGGACTGAATTTGAGTTATTGGATATGTTATGTGATGATTGTAAGTTTTAGGTTATTTCATGATTAACTGGATTGATATGATAGAGTTTTGACGAAATTATGATATTGGTTATGTTGGAATTGGAGTAAATTGTGACTTTGTTGATAAATTGAGATGTATTCTTGAAATTAAGGATATTATGGATATTCTTGTGATAATATGAGACTTCTGATATCATTTGGAAAGTTTTGTGGCAACTTTGTGGTGTTTGAGATACTTTTGGGAATCATGTGCATATTTTGGGACTTGTGAAGTCCGGTATCGTTGATATACTTGGTTATTGATGAGAGTATGATAATTTGTGACATATTGATGACTTATGGTACTAGGTTTGACAGTTCACATTATTTTCTTGATTATACGATGGTTATTTATCGGTCTTATTATGTTGATGTTATATATCTTGATATTATGGTATTGGCACACATTTATCTCATATTACATCTGTACCACCCTTGACTACACTAAGGTAGCAAGGTTGAGATACTGTACCACTTTTTATAAAATCCCTTGACTATGTTGAGGTAGCAAGGGTGAGATGTACCACTTTTTGAGATTTTGTACTTTTTTTCTAAAATTCCTTGACCACTTTAAGGTGGCAAGGGAGGGATTTTACCACTTTTTACTTACATTACATCATTGATTGGATTCACTATTGTTATTATAACTATGTAGATATATTGTGTATTAACCCTTTCCTTGCAGGTGATATGATTATTCATTATTACATACTTAGTCGATTTCTCTTACCTAGTTGGTTGAACCTACTGGGTACATTTTGGTGTATTCACCCCTACTTTGTTTCCTCCTCGCAGATCGAGCACATGGACCTCCATAGGGTAGTTGATCTATTGTGCTGAGTTCTTTGTCATTACTGGATTCAACAGTGAGACTCAGACTTTGAGTCGCTGTGTTTCTTTGGGACTCCTTATTGTTATCTATTCCATACTATATAATTTACCTTTAAGACAACTTGTATTTTCTCACTCATGTTACTTTAGATGCTCTTGTACTAATGACTCTAGGTTTTAGGATTTGAAATTGAGTATTGTGTTGGTTTTGTTTTACTATTATTTTTCTTTAGTTATGATTTGATTATGGGTTGTGACAAGTTTGGTATCAGAACTCTAGGTTTGTTAGGCTTGTAAGTCAAGAGCGGGGTGTCTAGTAAAGTCTCGCGGATTGATATATAGATGTTCATACCCATCTACAAGAGGCTACGAGACACTTGATAGGGAAAACTTTAATTTTGTCTCCATTCATGCATTTCTTCATATCAACTATTTTGAACGTATCTAATCTACTTTATAAACAACCGATGCCATGCCTTTAGTTCAGGAGATATTTCTATATATGTTATCAAGTCTTGAGGAAGCTTCTTTGACCCTACTATTCTTGATGCACCAGCTCCTACAGTGCCAGTTGGCCTTTCTTCAGCTCTAGTTGATCCATCTATAGTGCATGTTGGTCCTTCATCAGCTTCAAGGGATCCTTCTATGGTTTTTGTTATTCCTCCTCAGCCTGATTGACCAAGTTCTGGGTCATGACTTCAGGGTTTTTCTATTGCACCACCTATTGCACTGCCCGAATTTATGGTGCCACCATCCTCTACTAGCCCTGCTATTCTATTGCGGAGCATAAGCGTTTTGAGAGTTTTGTTCGGTTAGCTCCTCCTAGATTTGATGGTACGCCTATATAATGATCCATAGTTTAGGAGCCTAAGAGTGCTGAAAGTTGGCCTAAAAAATGACCGCCCATTCAAGTTTATAGGGGAGACTTACAGGTCGTTAGTGGTTATATGGTCCGTAAGTGAGCTCGCCGATTAGGGCCTTGACTTGAAAGAATTTTGGAGTTGCTTGAAGGTGACCTACAAGTTACCAGCAAGGCCTATAAAATATCGCACGACCAATAGAATCCTTTCGTGGAACAGGTCCAAGAAGTTGGAAAAAATGGCTAAGTGTGGAGGGACTCTACGAGTCCAACCACGCCTCATATTTCCTTATATGACCTATAAGAAGGTTTCATGATTTGTGTCCAGTAAGAGTCAGTTTCATGGATTTTAGGTGTGTTACTAGGCGAGAAAGACCTATGGCCCGTGGGTTGACCTATAACCCATAAATAGGCTTTCGTATGATCAATCTGGCCAGTTTTAAAAAAAGTGTTTTTGTCATTTCTTATTTTTATGGGGAACAGACCTAAGCCAAATGGTTCCCACTCCTTTGGATGGTCAGAGGTTGAGCCACACACCCTCAAGCCTTATTGTATAACCAAAGACAAATTGTACAAGGAGGAGGGCATAGACCTTACCAACGACCTAATGGTGGTTCACAAGTTAATCGTTCTAGTAAGGACGATAAACTTGTCTCCATACTAAAAGAAGTAAACCGTGAAATGCTTATGAGAGGACTCCTCTCAATACAATCTCAAAGAAAGCATGAAACTAGGGTCCGTATTTTGCTACATCATTTTGGCCTCTATTATGCCCTATATTAGTTTTATACTACCATATTTACCCTTATTCCTACACTATTCTCTTTAAACCTAAGTCTCAATTCCTCTTAATTTCCCAAGGTCCTCCATTGAAGGAAAGACTACGGCTTCGAGTTTCTTCACCAAAGTTCATGATTTTTTCGTAGATATTCACCTAAGGTGTGTGGGTTTGATTTGAGGAGCCCCTTCCCTTCATAAAGCTCAAGTTCCTTATTCTATTTTGGGAGGTTTATGTATGTTGAGAAGTGTCTAAAATTGATTTAATCATGTAATTTATGTTGCATTCTTAGTTATATGAAGTATATTTGCATCATGTTATGGCCTATGATGAATATTGAGTTGAAATTCATGATAATTCTAGTTAGGATTTTATAAGGATATCATGTTGGGTTGATTTGAATGATTCTAAATGACTACATCTTATCTTATGTATGCATGATATATATGAATTTCATGTTTTTGAGTCTTTAAACATGCAAATCCCTATGTTTTGACTTAACCTATATGAAGCCGATGTTTTATGAAAGAAGGAAGTCCCAATCCATGCTATATAAGAACATGAAGGTCCTAAACATTAAGAGTCATCATTTATGTTATGACTTCATGAGAATACTACTAAACTTTATGTAAGTTCATGAAGTCCTTTCTTTATAAGTCACGGATATTATGAATGATGATGTTTGTCAAGTATGTTATAAACACATTGAAGTATATAAAAGCTATCCATTTTCGAAAGGTCCTCTTTTTTGCATTATGGTGCACAAGCTTATGCATGTTAGGACTATACCCCCGTCTATATGTTATTTGGGACTAGACTCATTGGAACAAGAATAAACGAATGAAAGAAATGTGAGTCCCCACCTAGCTATGATCCTGAGGCAATGATAGCCCGTTAGTAGGAGGATATGAGATGATGAACCGATTGTAGAGGTATAGTTAAGATTATGATACTAGCTAATAGTAGAGGTTTAGCCAAGAAATAGGAGTTATCTTTATGATGATGATTATTTAACAGGTTAGTAGAATTCTTTCTCCATTACTTCAACAGGCTTATGGGATGGGTTAGTAGAATACCTCTCCACTAATGATTCTATGATTCATACTTATGATTATTCCATGCGAGTTTTACTCAGCACTGAGTGAACTTTGGGATGAATGCATAAGCTCCCTGTTAGAAGAGGCATAAAACTGTTAGTAGAATCTCATTATCCCATATCTACGTGTTACAGTTGGAAATAGGAGTCACCCGTTAGTAGAGGTTGATTTCTAGACTAATAGATAGCAGAGATTGCTCAATAGCAGGCTTTAGTGGATCCACTTAGGCATCTTAGGAGGTCACCTTGGCAAGTAACCTTCCCCTTTCTTCGATGTAAGGGAAAATTGGGACTTCATGGTTTTAACTCATATGGTTTATGTTGGTTAAAGGGTTCTCTCACATATGTTCAAGTTTTCCTCATGTTCCCAAGGTGTCTTTCTATGATGATTTATGATAGTTCCTTCATATTATGTCCAAAGGTGTTTTAAGATTGTTTCACAAGTTCAAATGATATTTCTCTTCAAAGTATATGCCTATGTCTACAAATATGTAAGGTGGTCTCCATTATGATTACTAATATTTTTTGCATAATTAAATGGCATTTTTTGTAAAGTGATGTATTATTCACCCAAGGATATTAATATTTTGATTGTTCATAACAACATGTGTTTTCTCACTAACCTAAGTTTATGTTTCTCATTATGCTTTCAAGTAAGGGTAAGTTCTTTATTTCTCCTATGCATTTCTCAAGTTCCATGGCTAAAGTAATGTGCTAAAGGATCGCCCACATGTATGTCTACCTCATACTTCAAAGATATTTCTTCTATGGTATATGATTTGAGTCCCTATATTTCATGTATGTCCCAAGTTTATATGATTTCCTTATTCATGACTATATTCATCCATGCATCCTACTAAGTTCTTTCTATTGTTGTCCTTGTATGCTTAAATGATAATGACTTGATTATAACTTACTAATGCCTTTGCAAATATGTGGTTGTAACATGAGACTTGGCATGAATTATCTTATCATTTTTACCATGCATTGCATACCTTTATACCAGTACATTCAAAGTATTGATGCATAATTTTACGCCTACATATTTTAACTATGTAGGGGCCAATGCTCCTTGATATCCTTCACGTGGCTAGCTTTGAATCACTGAAGAGGAGAGTTGGTGAATCCTCTATTTAAGGAGAATATCCTAGTTTCTTTCTAGATTGGTGTATTAGGATATTTTAGTTCCAGTTGTATATTTCTTTTGCTGTGATTGTATTTTAGGGTGAGCTTAAACATGTCTTAGCCGCCGCCATGTTTATATTAGAGGTATTGTTGTACACACGCTATGATTGTCTAGTTCTTTATTTCATTATGATTTTTAAGTTCTGGCCCTTAGCCCCATTTCCCCTAGTTCCCCATTTCATTTCTTTATTTTCATGCCTATGAGTGGCTTGGGTGAGGTGCCTTCGGGTGTCTCATTCGTCGTTTGATGACTAGACCCCTAGGTCGGATCATTACAAACTTAGTATCAGAGCACGAGATTTTGAAATAGTCCTTGGTGTCCAACATATCGCGTCAAGTAGAGTTTTACCCATAAGTAGGAAGCGCACCACCACATCTATGTGTAGAAGGCTATAAGGTGTTTAGGAATTATATCACTTCTTTCATGATCCATGTCATGCTTTAGAGTTGTCTGAAGGTTCTCTTTATCTAATGGATTGTTCTTTGCGCTTTTCTAGATAATGCCTCCAAGAAGGATGCCTCAAGACCCACATGACAAAGGAGTAACTCATGTTGAATTTTGAGCCGCTCTCACTATATTGGTGCAGATGGTGACCAACCAAGCTATCCAAGGAGCCTATGTCCTAAATGTTCCCACTCCTGCTTTGAGGGTAAGGGAATTTGGTAGGATGGACCTTTCCGAGTTCCATAGATAAAAAGTGGAGGAGGATTCTCAAGAGTTTATGGATGAAGTGCAAAAGGTGTTAGCCGTTATGAGATTGATTTTGAAGGAGAAGGTGGAGTTAGTGTCTTTCCAATTAAAGGGGTGACCCAAATATGGCACACTCAATGGAAAAGTGAGAGAAGTGACGATTGGGGTTCTATATATTGGGAAGAGTTCAAAGATGCATTCCTAGATCGCTTTTTTCCTTTGGAGTTGAGGGAGGCTAAGATGCAAGAATTCATCAACCTTAAAAAAGGGAATATGAGTGTGAGGGAGTATTCCCTCAAGTTCGCCCAGCTTTTTAAATATGCCCCATCATTAGTTGCCGACCCCGTGCTAGAATAAGCAAATTCATGTCAGGGCTATCCGACTTTCTCATCCAAGAGTGCTAGACCGCTATGCTACTAAAATAAATGGGTATTTTGAAGCTTATTACTTATATAGAACAAATTGAGGATGAAAAGATGAAAAAGAGTTCAAGAGAATCAAAGAGGGCACATTTTGAGAAGGGTGAATCATCATCTACTAGGGCTTCAAAAACAAGGAATAAGGGAGAGAGAAACCCTCATCCTACTTGTAACAAGTGTGGTAGAATGCATTTAGGGGAGTGCTTGATAGGATAAGAAAGTTGCTTTGAGTGTGTTAAGTTGGGGTACAAGAGAAGGGATTCTCTGGTGGCCGCTAGGAAGGGAATAGAAAGATCTTAAAATGCTTTACCTGGTAAGTATGTGTTGTTTCCAAATATGGTAATGATTGATATTAGATGGTTCCATGGAGATGATGCTATAGTTGATGTTTTTGGTGCAAGTGCTTGCATTGAGGCGTTGGGAAAGTGGTAGTTTTCATGTTTCTCCTCATGCATCATTTATGTTACCTATGACTTTTTAATTTTAGTACATGCATATTCATGAAGTTGGTTCTTAATTAGAATCTTATGTGCAAAATATGAAAACATGTTATGTATTAAAATGATATTTGATGTCCAAGATTTTAAAACCTCGCATAAAAGTGGTGTTGGTCTTGTGTACTTGAATTCATAATGGGCTGTTATGTTTATATGTTTGTTTCTCTCTTATCATGCTAGCTTGATTAACATTTGCAGATGAATGTTCCTAAAGGAGGGACATTGTAACGAACCCCAGTTTAGGAGCCAAAGAGTGCAGAAAATTGGCCGAAAAAATGACCCCCTAGTCAAGTTTACGGGGGAGATGTACGTGTTATAAATAGTTATATGGTCCATAGATGAGCTCGTCGATGAGGGCCTTCACTTAAAGGAATTTTGGAGTTGCTGGAAGGTGGCCTATGACTTACTAGCACGACCCGTAGAATCCCTTCATGGAACGAGTCCAAGAATATGGGAAAAATGGCCAAGTGTGGAGGGACTCTACGAGTCCAACCATGACCTATATTTTCTTATACAAACTCTAAGAAGGTTTTATGATTTGGGTCTAGCAAGAGTCAATTTCAAGGATTTCAGGTGCATGAACTGATGACCAGGTTCTAAGGCCCGTAGGTTGACCTACAGCTCGTAAATGGGCTTTTATAGGATCGATCTGGCCCTTTTTAAAAATGGTGTTTTTGTCATTTCTTCACATCCTAAATCCAACGCTACATTGTTTTAGCCTCGATTACACCCTATATGAGTTTTATACTACCCTATTTACCCTCATTCCTAAACCATTTTCTTAAAACCTAAGTCTCAAATCCTCTCAACCTCCCAAGGTCCTCCATTGAAGAAAAGGCTAGGGTTTTGGGTTTCTTCATCAAAGTTTATGATTTTTTCATAGATTTTTAGCTAAGGTATTGGGTATGATTTATGGAGCCCCTTCCCATCACAAAGCTCAAGTTCCTTATTCTATTTTGGGTTAGAGAATTTTATATGCTGTAAAGTTCCAAAAAATTGATTTAATCTTGTAATTTGTGATGCATTCTTAGTTATATGAAGTATATTAGCATCATGTTATGGCCTATGATGAATATTGAGTTGAAAATCATGATTATTCTAGTTAGGGTTTTACAAGGATCATGTTGTGTTGATTTAAATAATTCTAAATGATTATGTCCTATCTTATGTATGCATCATATATATGAATTTCATGTTTACAAAAATCTTATGTTTTGGACTTATCCTATATGAAGTGGATGTTTTATGAAAGAATGAAGTCCCGAAGCATCTTTTATGAAAGAAGAAACTCCAATACATGCTACGTAAGAACATGAAGGTCCTAAACATTAAGAGTCATCATTTATGTTATTGCTTCATAAGAATACTATGAAACTTTATGTAAGTTCATGAATTCCTTTCTGTATAAATGGATATTATGAATGATGCGATTTATCAAATATATTATGAAACACATTGAAGTATATGAAAGCTAGGCATTTTCAAAAGGTCCTCTATATGACGTTATGGTGCACAGGTTTATGCATGTCATGACTATACCCCTATCTATATGTTGTTTGGGACTATACTCGTAGTATTCAAGAATTGATGAATGAAATAAATGTGAGTCCCCACCTAGCTATGATCATGAGACTATAATAGCCCGTTAGTAGAGGGATATGAGATGATAAGCCGATTATAGAGGCATAGACAAGATTATGATGCTAGCTAATAGTAGAGGCTTAGCCAACACAGAATAGCTATCTTTATGATGATGATTAATGTTTTAAATGGTTATGGGATGGGTTAGTAAAATTTCTCTTCATTGTTTCAAAAGGCTCATGGGACGAGTTAGTAGAATACCTCTCCACAAATGATTCTATGATTCATACTTATGATTATTCCATGAGAGTTTTACTTAGCACTGAGTGAACTTTGGGATGAATGCAGAAGCTCCCCATTAGAAGAGGCATAAGATGGTTAGTAGAATTCTATTGTCCCATAACTATGTGCCACCATAGGAAATATGAGTCACCCACTAGTAGAGGTTGATTTCTAGACCAACCAATTGTAGAGGTTGCTCAATAGCAGGCTTTAGTAGATCCATTTAGGCATCTTAGGAGGTCACATTGGCAAGTGATCTTCCCCTTTCTCTAGTGTAGGAGAAACATCGAGACTCCATGGTTTTAGCTCATATAGTTTATGTCAGTTAAAGGGTGCTCTCATTTATGCTCAAGTTCTCCTTATGTTCCCAAGGTGTCCTTTTATGATGATTTATGATGGTTCCTTTATATTATGTCAAAAGGTGTTTTAAAGTTCTTATGACTCACTGTTTCACAAGTTCAAATGGTATTTCTCTTAAAGGTATATTATGATGTCTTCAAGTATATAAGGTGGTCTCCATTATGATTACTAATGTTTCTTGCATAATAAAATGGCCTTTTATGTAAAGTGATGTATTATTCACCCAAGGATATTAATATTTTAATTATTCATAACAACATATGTTTTCTCACTAATCTAAGTCTATGTGTCTCATTATGCTTTCAAGTAAGGATAAGTTCTTTATTTCTACTATGCATTATATCACATTCCATAGCTAAAGTAATGTGCTAAAGAATCACCCGCATGTATGTCCTCCTCATACTTCAAAAATGTTTCGTCTATGGTATATGATTTGAGTACCTATATTTCATGTATATCCCAAGTTTATATGATTTCCTTATTCATGACTAGGTTCATCTATGCGTCCTACTACGTTCTTTCTAATGTTGTCCTTGTATGCTTAAATGATATTAGCTTGATTATGACTTACTAATGCCTTTGTAAATATATGATTGTAACATGAGACTTAGCATGAATTATCTTATCATTATGACCATGTCATGCATTGCATACTTTCATACTAATATATTAAAATTACTGATGCATACTTCTATGTCTATATGATTTAACCATGAAAGGACTAACACTCCTCGATATCCTCCATGTTGCTTACTTTGGATCAGTGAAGACGAGAGTTGGTGAGTCCTCTAGTTCAAGGACAATATCCTCGTTTTCTTTCTAGAAGTGTGTATTAAGATATTTTAGTTCTAGTTGTATATTTCTTTTGGCATGATTGTATTTTAGGGTTAGCTTAAAGATGTCTCAGCCCCGCCACGTTTATGTTAAAGGTATTTTTTGACACACGCTATGATTGTATCTAGTTCTTTATTTCATTATAATTTTTATGTTGTGGCCTCTTAGCCCCGTTTCCCTTAGTTCCCCATTTTATTTCTTTATGTTTATGCCTATGAGTACCCATGATGCTTAAGATGGCTTTTAGTGAGGTGCCTTCGCGTGTCTCATTTTCTGTGTTATGTCTAGGCCCTTAGGTCGGGTCATTACAGTCTTGAGATAGGGCTTATGATTTTCTCTTAGAGTGCCAAGATTAGTTGTGTAATTTGGCTATTCTTGAGTCACACGGAGTTGCATATACCTCCAATCAGTTCACTGGCTTGGCCAAGGAGTGGTCGAGATCAATTTTGGCTCGTAAACCTATTGGATCACTAGCATTAAATTGGGATCAGTTTACTGAGTATCCTTAAAGAGATTTTGCCTTACGACCTCCGGGACAGTACGCGAGATGAGTTTGACTGACTACAGCAGGGAGCTTTATCAGTATCTAATTATGAGGCTGGATTTCATCAGCTTTCTAGGTATACCTTATCTAGCATCCCCATAGAGTTTGAAGGATCTAGAGTTTTACTAAGGGGTTAGCAGGATATCTTTAGGTGGCCCACAATCTAGTGGAGGATGCAAAATATGTTATGCAATTCCAAATCAAGCAGAGTAGGGACCTCCGATACAGTCATTACAGGTATACTTTTGATATGCCATTGTTCTGCTTTAGTTTAATTTGATCCAATCTCCACTTACTCATATGTATGAGCTTATTTTTTCCATGGATCTTGGCATTTTGTGTGAGCCTCTTGCTGAGCCTATTTGTGTTTCTACCTCGATAGGTGAGTCTTTAGTGGTGAATCGGGTGTATTGGGGTTGTATTGTTGCTTTCTTGGGGAGAGATACTATTGCCAACTCGATATTGCTTGATATGGTTGACTTTGATGTGATATTGAATATAGAATGATTATCACCTTATCATGGCATTGTTGATTGCCATGAGAAGACTCTGACTCTGTCTTATCCTGGTATGCCTCAGTTAGTTAGGATAGTGCGGCTAGTTATTATTCCAAGGGGGTGATCTCTCATATACATGCTTGTAGGTTGATGGATAAAGGGTGTTTGGCATACTTGGGTCATGCCGGGCTTGTACTCAAGAGTCACCATCGTTGGAGATCACCAAGGTTGTGAGGGACTTTATGGATGTGTTTCCAACTAATTCGCCAAGTGTTCCTCGGGATCTTGATATTGATTTTGCTATTGATGTGGAGGTGGATACTTAGCCCATTTTTATTGCCCCCTATCGAATGGCTCCAGCAGAGTTGAAGGAGCTAAAAGAGCAATAGAGGATTTGTTGAAGAAAGGGTTCATCCATCTGAGTATATCTCCATGGGGTGCTCCTGTCTTGTTGGTAAAGAAGATGGATGGCACTATGCATATATGTACTGATTATTGTCAACTAAACAAAGTGACCATCAAGAAAAAGTATCCTTTGCCTCATATTGATGATTTATTCGATTAGATGAAGGGTGCTTCGGTGTTTTTCAAGATTGAGTTGAGGTCCAATTATCATCAGTTGAGAGTTTGGGAGACTGACATTCTGAAGACAACATTCATGACCCGTTATGGTGATTATGAGTTTATAGTTATGTCTTTTTTGTTAACTAATGCTCTAGCCACTTTTATAGAATCGATAAACCGAGTGTTTAAGCCTTATTTGGATATATTTGTGATTGTGTTTATTGATGATATCTTGTTTACTCTAAGAGTGAGTTCGACCATGTGCAACATTTGAGGATTATGCTCTAGACGTTGAGAAAGGAGAAGTTATATGCCAAGTTTTCAAAGTGTGAGTTTTGGCTTAAGTATGTAGCTTTCCTTGGGCATATGGTGACAAAAGATGGCATTATGGTAGATTCGACCAAGGTAGCGGCAGTCTATGAGTGGGCTAGTCCAATATCTGTGACTGAGATTCAGAGTTTTATTGGTTTGGCAAGGTGTTATTGATGCTTTGTGCATGGATTCTCTTCTATTGTAGCCCCATTGACTAGACTTACCAAAAACGATGAGGAGTGTGAGGCGAGCTTTCAAAAGCTTAAAAATTTATTTACCTCAGCACCTATTCTTGCTTTGCTTGAGGAGGGAGTACGTTTTGTGGTGTATTGTGATGCTTCTAGAGTGGGTTTGGGTGGATTATTAATGCAAAAGGGAGAGTGATAGCATATGTTTCTAAACAATTGAAAGTTCATGAGAGAAACTACCTGACCCATGATATAGAATTGGTTGCAGTGGTGTTTGTATTGAAGTTTTGGCAACATTATCTTTATGGGGTGCATTGTGAGATCTCTACCGATATCTTTTCTCAACCTAATTTAAAAGACTATGACATCTCTATCCTATATCAATCGGTCAAGGTGAATGTGGTGATAGATGCTTTGGGCTAGAAGGCCTCAAGTATGGGGAGATTTGTATTCTTGAGGGCGAAGGAGGGGCCCTTAGTTTAAGGGGTTTGGTCACTTGCTAGACAGCTGGTTCAGTTGGATATTTCTCCTTCCTAGAGTATTTTAGCCTTTTTGCAGGCTAGGTCTTCATTGCTTGATCAGGTATGTGCTTACCAATTTTATGATGCTAGATTGTGGTTGATTTGTTATAATGTGTTGAGGGGATAAACAAAAGCGTCTACTATTGATTTTGAGGATATATTGAGGATTAACGGTCGAGTTTGTATGCCTAGGGTAGGAAGCATAGGAAGGCTATACCTAAAGCGTCTACTTTAGGTAGCATAGGAAGTCACAAAAGAACTTTAGAATAAACTATATTTATGAAAATGCCATTAATGAAACGAGTTGAAAAATTGAACGTCGTCACTTCAAGGGAGGGTATACGGTCCATGACACACCACACGGACAGTATACTCATCCGTGAATCAAAATTTATAAAAATAATGCTTGACGAAGGTCCAAAATGGTAATCCCATACTTAGAAAAATTTGACAAAATGATGCATATGGGGAGTCACACAAGCCGTGTGACCACACGGGCCGTGTACCCAACTGTGTCCCCTTCTTTAGAATAATTCTCACGATAAAGTTCTGAGATGGTGATTTAACACTTAGAAAAATTTCACTCCGAAAGCCATACGGGGGCATTATGGGCCATGTCACCTCACACGGGCTGTGTACTTGGCCGTGTGACTTTACTTGGTCCCTAAACTGTGAATTTTCAACCAAGGGCCACCACATGACCTACCACACAGTCCGTGAGGTGTCACACAGGCCATGAAAAGGTCCATGTGTGGTGTGCCTTAGTTTGAAACTCCATGTTTAAGAGCCAAACACCCTTACAATGCCAAGGGCCACTTCATGGAGGCTCACACTGGCCGTGTGACCTCACATGGACCGTGAGAGCTCCCATGAAGCGACGCCTTGGTCCAAAACATCTTGAAACCAAAATTTCCAAGCTCGAATAAGGTCATACAACGTTCGAGTCCTTACATCATCTCCCCCTTGGGAACATTCGTCCTCGAATGTGCAAAAACAAGGCTTGAAAGGCTTAATTTAGAACATGAAACATCTAAACACAAGGTACAATGCATTTTTATCACTTAAACATCATAAGGTCATTAAAATTCATATTAAAATGTTTTCAAATCATTCAAAACATCATGAAAATCATTTTGGTGCACATGTATGCATGTCATGTCATGAAACTCAAGAGTGAATGAATTAGGACCACTTGGGAAAAGAAGAAGCTAATACCTTAGGTTTGAGTAGATTGGAAAAGATGGGGACATCACTTCATCATGTCCAACTCTGCCTCCCATGTAGCACTCCCCACATGTTGATTTTTCCAAAGCACCTTAACCGAAGCCACATCCTTGTTACGAAGTCGTTTCACTTTCCTATCGAAAATCTCTATCGAAATTTCCTCATAAGATAAGTTCTCCTCAACCTTCACACCTTCCAAATGCATAATTGTACTAGGATTACTAACCAATTTTCTCAACATAGACACATAGAAGACCAGGTGAATAGAGCTCAAATCCGAAGGCAACTCCAACCTATATGCCACATTTCCCGTTCGCTCCACAATCTCATAAGGGCCTATATACTGGGGACTTATCTTGCCCTTCTTACCAAAGCACATTACACCCTTCATAGATGAGACCTTCACATATACCCAACCAATAACATGAAACTCAAGATCTCTCTTCCTAACATTCGAATAGGACTTTTGGCTACTTTGGACTGTCTTCAACCTTTCCCTAATCAACTTCACTTTCTCCGTAACCTCCAACACCAAATTCGGGCCAATCAAAGCAATCTCTCCCAACTCAAACCACCCCATTGGAGGCCTACATCTCCTACTATACAAAACCTCAAACGGTGCCATACCAATGCTAACATGAAAGCTATTACTATAAGTAAAATCAATGAGTGGAAGATGGTCATCCCAATTACCCTTGAACTCCGACATACAAGACCTTAACATCTCCTCCAAGGTTTGAATTGTCCTTTCGGCTTGTCCATTAGTTTGAGGATGAAAAACGATGCTCAACTTTGCCTTAGTACCAAGTCCTCTCTGAAACGACCTCCAAAAGTTAGAGGTAAATTGGGTAACAGGATCC
>DF360706.1:3136-13901 GCA_000787875.1 Solanum virginianum | reverse complement strand
GTTTATGATCTCTTCCCACATATGTATGCTATGTTATGAGATTTTGATTATCTTTCATACACATTTTGACAAAGAAATTGATCATATATGTTATATTGAGTTTGTTATCTTTGTATATGATTATGCATCTTGACAATCATGACTTATGATCTTTTGTGCATTGCTCCCCTCATACTTAGTACATTTCAAGTACTACTACATACTTTTGGCCTATATAATATAACTGTGTAGGGATTAGAGCTCCTATCTATTGCCTATATAATTTAACCATGTAGGGATCAGAGCTCCTATCTATTCTCCTCTATGTGGCTAGTTGGTTTGATTTAAGGCTTGCTTGGGGTGAGTCCTACATTCTGGGGATAACAACCTTTTTCTATCATGCTTGTGTTAAGACTTATCTACTTTTGTTATCTATTTTTTAGGGTGAGCCCAAGATATGTCTTAGCCCCCGTTCCACTTATGTTTAGAGGTGTTGTCGAATAATGTGAAGTGCTTGACTCTTATGATGTTTATGTATCTATAGAGATTTCCTTTAATCCTTATCCCTTGTATGTATTTGTTGGATGTTGATGGCAAGTGATGATCTTCCTAAGTCTCTACTTCCCCATAGCTTAAGTCCTATTGACCCTCCACTTAGTTTTTGTTTGTGATTGAATGATGGAAATTGCTTTCCCCTATTTCCCCATAGCTTGATTTTAAAGCCTTGAATTTCCCCTAGTTTGAATTGCTTGATTCTTGATTTATGTTTCTGCAACCAAGGATGTGCTTATGTATGATTTGAGGCTTGTTTTGGGACTCTTGAGTTCCTATTTGTCGTGTTACACCTAGGCCCTAAGCTTGGATCATGATAAGCTTGGTAATAGAGTAGAAATTCAACACACTACATCAAGTAGAGTCTTGTTCATAGTTGTGAAGTGCGGTACAACTACGAATAGGAGGCTATGAGAAGTTTAGGAAATGATTCACTTCTTCATAATCTATATTGTACTTTAGGACTTGATTCATGACTTACCATCTTTGATAGTTGCCTTATACACTTCTAGATTGTTCTGCCAAGAAGAATGAAACAAAAAGCACCTACTCCTAATGGGGATCCGACCTCTCATGCTCCCCAAGAAGAAGTATAGTTCACTTATGCCAAATACCAAAATATTGTTACCTTGTTGGCACAAGCAGTAGCTAAGCAAGTCAACCAAGGAGTCCAAGCTCCTCATGCTCCTACTCCAGCCTCAAGGGTGAGGGACTTCTCTAGAATGAACCCTCCTAAGTTTCATGACACTAAAATGGAGGAAGATCCTCAAGAATTTATTGATGAAGTGTACAAAGTTCTTGTTCTTATGGGGGTAAGCTCAGAGAAGAAGGAAGAACGTATGGCATATTAACTCAAAAGCCTTTCTTAAATATGGTTTACTCAATGAAAGATAAAGAGGGTGAATGAAGAGCCTATTCCTTAGGAAGAATTCAAAGTCACCTTCCTCAATTGCTTCTTTTCTATGGAACTAAGGGAGGAAAAATGATAGAATAATGAATCTCAAAAAAGGCTCCATGAGTGTGAGGGAGTATTCCCTTAAGTTTAACAATATCTCAAAGTATGCTCCTCATATGGTTGTTGCTCAGGCAAGAATGAACAAGTTTGTGGTAGAAATATCTAACTTTGTTAATGAAGAATGTTGCACCACTATACTTGTTGGGGATATGGAATTGACTCGGCTTATGATATATGTCGAGCAACCTAAAGTAAAAAAGCTTAGAAAAAGAAAGACTGGAGTCCAAAATGGCTCGTTATAAGGTGGATTTCAAGGATCTAAGGGTGGTGGAGGTGGTTGTTTTCAACAAGGCCATAAATTCCAAGGTCAAAGGTCATCAAATTCTCAACAAACTTTCACCAATGATAGGGTGCCAAACCCTAAGGCTCAAGCTCAAGGTAAAAATGGTAGACCGACTCTTCCTAAGTACCCAAAATATGGAAGAAATTATAGTGGCACATGTTGGACGAATATGGGTGCAAATTTTGGGTGTGGAAAGATGGGCCACAAGATTATCGATTGTCCATATGCTCAAAATAAGGGAGAGGTAGTCATCCTCAAGGATATGGTGTTCATAGAGACTTAAGGAAAAGGTGGTCAACAAGGGGATGTTCCACATCACAATCAATTCTATGCTCTTCAAGGGAGGCAAGGTATGGATGAGGTACCTAATGTTGTTACTAGTATGTTAAAGGTTTATGATTATGATATGTATGCTTTATTAGATCTTAGTGTCACCCTATCTTTCATTACTCCATTTATTGCTAATAGGCTTGATGTGTTTCCCGAATTGTTATGTGAACCCTTTGAGGTGTTTACCCCATTGGTGAGTCTATTATTGCTGAAAAAGTCTATGTGGGTTGTCGTATGTCTGTATTACATAAAATCTTGCCTTGTGATTTTGGTGAACTTGACATGGTAGATTTTGATATTATTCTTAGGATGGATTAGTTGCATGCATATATTATGCTTCCATTGATTGTAGAACCTATAAAGTTAAGTTTCAATTTTCCAATAAACCCATCCTTGAGTAGGAAGGTTATGATTCGGTGGTTAGGGGTTGGTTTATCCATCATCCATGAGTTTGTTAGGTTGCAAGAGGTTCCAATAAACCCATCCTTGAGTAGGAAGGTTATGATTCGGTGGTTAGGGGTTGGTTTATCCATTTTCCTAAGGCTTGGGAATTAATTGTTAAGGGTTATTTATCATCTTGGGAAGGTTAGGGATGTCGAGTCCAAAGTTCCTTCTAATGAGTCAGTCTCGGTGGTCAATGAGTTTCTGATGTCTTTTCTAATGAACTTCCCGGTGTCCCTCATGAAAGAGAAATAGATTTTGGTATAGACCTCCAGCCCCATACTCGGCCCATTTTCATTCATCCCTACTGCATGGCCGGCGAAATTGAAAGAGTTAAAAGATCAATTGAAAAACTTATTGGAGAAATGTTATATTAGTGCTAGTAAGTCACCTTAGGGTATACCAGTATTGTTTGTAAGGAGGAAGGATGTCTCACTTACAATGTACTTTGATTGCCGACAACTCAACAAGGTCACCATAAAGAATAATTTTTCTCTACCAAGGATAGATCACTTATTTGACCAATTGCAAGGGGCTAGTCATTTTTCTAAGACTGATCTTCGATTTAAATACCATCAAATGAGGGTGAGGGAATGTGATACTCCCAAAATGGCTTTTTGAACAACATATGAACATTTTAAATTTATGGTGATGTCTTTTGGCCTAATTAATGCACCGATAATATTTATGAATCTCATGAATAGGGTCTTTAAACCCTACCTTGACATTTTTGTTATAGTATTCATTGATGATATCTTGATTTACTCCCGGAGTGAGGAAGACCATGTGAGGCACTTTAGGGTAGTACTATAAACCTTGAGGGATGAAAAGTTGTTTGCCAAGTTTGATAAATGTGAATTTTGGTTGAAATAGGTTGCTTTTCTAGGGCATGTGGTGTCGGGTGATGGGATCAAGATTGATCCTAAGAAAATGAAAGCAGCTAGAAATTAGTCTAGGCTCTTGAATCCAATAGATATTAGGAGTTTCTTGCGCTTTGCGGGATACTACTAAAGATTTGTTTATAGTTTTCCTCAATTTCTTCTCGTTTGACAAAGTTGACACTAAAGAAGGTAAAACTTTTTGGATCGGTGAATGTAAAATAGTTTTTAAACTTTAAAGGACAAGCTTATATCCACTCCTATTTTGGCCTTATCGAAAGGGTTAGAAGGATTTATTGTATATTGTGATGCTTCAAGAGTTGGTTTAGGGTGTGTATTGATGCAAAGAGGCAAGGTCATTGCCTATGCTCCTAGGAAACTAAAAGTGCATGAGCATAACTATCCAACTCGTGACCTTGAGCTAGAAGTTGTGGTATTTACTTTGAAAATATGGTGTCATTATTTGTGCAGGGTTCATGTTGATGTTTTCATTGACCACAAGTGCCTTCAATATGTATTCACCCAAACAGATCTTAATTTGAGGTAAAGAAAATGGTTGGAATTCCTTTAAGATTATGACATAATAGTACAATATCACTCGGCAAGGCTAATGTTGTGGCTGACGCTCTAAGTAGGGTATCTATGGAGATTATAGATTAAGTTGAGGATGGAAAGAAGGAATTGGCAAAGAAAGTCTATCAGTTGGCTAGATTAGAGGTTAGGTTGGATGAAGCCAAAAAATGGAGGTGTGGTGGTTATAGAAGGTTCCAAATCTTCTTTGATTGAACAGGTCAAATCCAAGAAAGACCTTGAGCCCACTTTGGTGGAATCGAAAGCATTGGCGAAAAAAGGTATTTCTCCTAAAAGGGAGATATATCCTTAGGCACCAAGGGATATTGTCTGTACCAAATGTTGATAGGTTAGGGATTTGATTTTAAAAAAGAGGCACATAATTCATCCTATTCCATTCAACTCAGTTCTACAAAGATATATACGGATTTGATGGAAGTGTATTGGTGGGGTAGTATAAAGAGGGACATTGTAGAATTTGTAGCCAGATGTCACAATTGTGAACAAGTCAAAGCCAAATATCAAAAGTCAGGTGGCTTAGCCCAAGATATTGAGATTCCTACTTAGAAGTGGGAAGAGGTTAACATGAATTTTGTGATTATTTTGCCTAGGACCAAAAAGCATTTTGAATCCATATGGGTTATTGTTGATAGAATAATGAAGTCAACTCATTTCTTACTGGTTAAAACAACCGATGGTGCCGAAGATTATGCTACGTTGTACATCCATGAGTTTGTTAGGTTGCAAGAGGTTCCATTTGCTATCATTTCATATTGTGGTGCTCAATTTACCGCTCACATTTGGATATCTTTCCAAAGAGTCATTGGTACTAGAGTCAAGTTTAGCATGGCCTTTTACCCACAAATAGATGGTCAAGCCGAAAGGACCATTCAAACTCTTGAGGATATTCTTAGGGCTTGTGTGTTGGAGTTCAAGGGTACTTGGTATGAACATCTTACACTTATGGAGTCTGTTTATAACAATAGTTATCACTTTAGCATTGGGATGGAACCATTTGAGGCCTTATATGGGAGACATTGTAGATCCCCAGTTGGGGGTTCGAAGTAGGGGAAATGGATTTAATAGGTCTGGATTTGGTTATGGATTCCATGGAAAAAGTGATGCTCATAAGAGAAAGGTTGAGATTAGCTCAAAGTAGCAAAAGTTTCTCTTCGATGTGATGAGAGGGGACCTTGAGTTTAGTGTGGATGATTGGGTGTTTTCAAAGGTCTCACCTATGAAGGGTATAGTTCGATTTGGAAAGTGTCACAACCCAATCCCGTGGGCCATGACTAGTGCTCGGATTGGGCATCCAGATACTATCACAAAGCCAAGTTACAAATGGATGACTTATATTTAAAAAAAAATTCGACAAAGTTTCCTCTGTTTTACGAACTACCCAAAACCAATCACAAAGCCAAGCTACAAATGGATGACTTATATTTTTTAAAAAATTTGACAGAGTTTTCTTTGTTTTACGAACTACCCAAAACCATCCTGCGTTCAGAAAAAGACCAACAGATACCAGACAGAGTCAACATAACAACATATGTACATATACGGGCCGACAAGGCCACCATGACGGGTAAAGCCGCTCAATATACACATCACACAGATCTAGGCATATAGACTAGGCACAACCCACACATATATACATATCCGCAGATATCTAAATAGACTGACAGAATCATAGGACGGGACAGAGCCCCACCGTACCCACGAATAAATGTATATGCAAAATAACGAACAAGTGTATACCAAAAGTGGGCTCCGAAATAGGGGGAGCACTCTAAATAGCAGAAAAGTGTCCTAAGCTGGAGGTTACCAAACTGTACGTCGATGTCTGCGGGCATGAAACGCAGCCCTCGAAAAAGGCGGTCAATATAAAGTACGTACTGAATATGTAAAGTAGAAAGAATAGAATGTAAATTTGAGAAGTAGTCGAAACAAAAGTATGCAAGGCAAATACATATCCAAAAGTATTAAACTGATTACTTTTAAAATACAAATCATGCATAGGGCACGGGAAATATGGTCGCCCACCCGTCAATGGCGCCATAACACAGCATAACACTAGAAAGTTGCAAATCTCCAAATCCCCATCACATATCATAATACAAAAATAGCGTAAGTGAGCCAGGCGTTACGTATTGCCATCCTTGTACTCACATATTACAATATAGAAATAGCACGAGTGAGTCAGATGTTACGTATCGCCGTCCCCGTACCCACCCAAATCCAGCCTAATGTAGAATATGCAGTGACCCAGGCGTTACGTATCACCATCCCTGTCCTCATTGCCAAACACAGCCTGACACCGGAGTATATTATAATGCGCACGACAATCAACCAGCCCAGAAACTGGTGAACAATATCATATTGAGCATGAGCAAAGTAGTTAGTAATCATATGCATAAAATTCTTGTCACAAATCCAAAAGATAAGCAAAAATAGCCATATTGGAAACCGGAAGCATAAATATTACATTTCTTTCAAAAGGTCTCAAATTTTCCTAGAAAGGGCATTGTGGGACCCACGGATAGGTGGAGACCCAAATTGGCCCAACTTGTGAAGAACGTACTTCCTAAGTCATACAAACTCCTACAAGAAATTTCAAAGCAATCCGAGCCTTTCTAACTGGTCAAACTTACAGAGAACATACTCATCCTAAGTCGTACAAACTCCTACGAGGAATTTCAAAGCAATCCGAGCCTTTCTAGAAAAGTTATGGACATTTGAAGTTTTAAAAATAGTTAGAGAACAACTTCTTTCCAAAAACTAATCAAGTATCACATATTCTTGCAGCTTAAAATTCCAAAGATCGAGGAGTCAATATTATGACAAATTAACATAAGAATGCCAAGGAACAAAAGAAAGAAGAGGGTATCTCTATTTCCTGTAATAGACCATCGGGATTCTGGTGCTCAATTTTAACCTGCTGACAATTCGAACACTGAGCGATGACACATACTCGGATTGTATGAATAGAGTTCTCTCGAGGCTCGCATCATGGCCTATTTTTAACTAAGACATGCCAAAAGGAAAGGTTGTTTTACATACCTCCAACACTCTCCAAATTATTCCAACACAACCCCAATTCCAACTTATACTTTGAATCGCCCAAAGTCTACAAATAATTCATAACAGTGCCAAAAAATTAGCTAAAGACTTTTTTTTGGGCCTTAAATTTCAACTTTGCCCTTAATTCTACCAAAATTTGGGCAGCATTTCCCCTTAAAATAGGCCACCCCAAGAATTCAACTCGGCTTAATCCATCATCAACAACAATAACCCAACAACATCAACAATCAATTCAAACGACAATATAACAACAATAACTCTAATTATCACCACTTAAGCATATTCGTAAATCCGGTTAACATGCTACATACACAGATGGATGGTTCCCAATCATTCCTTCACCCTATAATGATCATATTATACTAACTACGCATCAGTTCATTGCCGCAACACAATACAACACTACACATCATATATATACTCACATGGCCTAACCCCTTTGCACACACAATTCACTTCCAACCTTCCACATTTCATAATTTTCCTTCATTTTAACATACTACAACATGCTTACAACCTTTACAACACATAAAACAATATTAAATCTTGCCTTTTCTCTTCAACTTCACAAATGGCTAGGGTTTCCAAAAGTGAGGAAAGAGGTGATTAATTGCTCCAACAACACTTCCCTGCTAATTAGGGACGTCAAAATAGTAGGTTTGCACCAACGAATAATTCTTAGAATGAAAGAAAATGAATTTCCCCTTTCTTGCTCCTAGGCCGAGAGCTTCTCTTAGTTTTCTTCAACTTTGGCTTCTTTTTTTCTAAGTATGAAATGAATGAAAGGAAAAGATAATCTTACATGTGTGTGTATGTATATATATATAAGCAAGACTTGCCAAGTGTATATGGTCCACACTACACTTGGTCCAATTAAAGCCTAACACAATTCATGTGGGAACCACCTAATTACCTCCATGAACTCCAACTTCCAAAAATTCCACTTTTGGTCCCAAACTTTTCCTAATTGATCCAATGAAGGAAATACAGGTTCTAACATCCTCCCCCCTTAAAACATTCATCCTCAAAAACCGGCCATACGAGTCATACAAATAACTTAGGGAGAGTTTCCTTTTCAATTATCATAATAATCTACTCAACGATCAATAATCCATTTATTACGCAACAAGGTCAAGTGAAGAATTGAATTATCTGGAGGCACCGAGAACAAGTGAGGATACTACTTCTTCATCTGCTCTTCTGCTTTGCAAGTCATTTCCTCTCGGTTATTATTTCACCACAACACCTTAACTGAAACCACATCTTTATTCTGTAATCTTCTCACCTGATGATCTAGTATGGCTACGGGCTGCTCTTCATAAGATAATTCTTTCGTGATCTGGATATCGTCCATAGGGAAGACTCTGGAAGGGTCGCCAATATACTTATGAAGCATAGAAATATGGAATACTGGGTGTACTACTTCCAAATCAGCTGGCAGATCTAACTCATAGGCAACCTTGCCTATTCTACGAACAATCTGACATGGCCCAATGTATCTCAGAATGAGTTTCCCTCTCTTACCGAACCTCATAACACCTTTCATAGGTGATACTTTAAGAAAAATCCAATCACCAATGTGAAACTCTAAATGTTGACGGCGATTATCTGCATAAGATTTCTGCCGACTCTGAGCCGCTAACAACTGCTCCCGAATGAGTTTCACCTTATCCACCGCCTGCTGAACCACGTCTGGGCCAATCAACTCAGTCTCTCCAACATCAAACAACCGATTGGTGACCTACACTTCCTATCATACAATGCCTCATATGGTGCCATCTGAATACTGAAGTGGTAACTGTTATTATAAGCATATTCAATAAGTGACAAATGATCATCCCAGCTACCTCTGAAATTAATAACACAGGCTCGTAGCATATCTTCCAAATTCTGAATAGTACGCTCGGCTTGTCCGTCAAATTGGGGATGGAATGTTGTACTAAGACTCGCCTGGGTCCCCAAGCCTGCCTGAAACGACCTCCAGAAATTTGCAGTAAACTGGGCACCTGTGTCAGAGATAATAGAAATAGGAACACTATGAAGTCACACAATCTCCCTGATATAAAGTCTACCATAATCGTCAGCTGAGTAGGTAGTCCGAACCGAAAGAAAATGGGTTGATTTCTTCAGCCGATCAATAATAACCCAAATGGAATCATACCTTTGTGGAGTGAGAGGTAAACCTGTGATAAAATCCATATTAATGATCTCTCACTTCCACATCGGTATCTCTATTTCCTGTAATAGACCATCGGGATTCTGGTGCTCAATTTTAACCTGCTGACAATTCGAACACTGAGCGATGAACTCTGCTATATCCTTTTTTCATACCATCCCACCAATATAAGCATCTGAGATCATGGTACATCTTCATCAACCCTGGGTGAATAGAATAGCTGGCATAATGTGCCTCGCCCATAACCTGTAATCGCAAACCCGCCACATCAGGTACACACAACCTACCTCTGAATAATAATGTTCTATCGGAGGTAAGTTCAAATGGAGTACTTCCCTTTTTAAGGGTGGGGTCTCTATACTGAGCCAGCATAGGAACCTCGTACTGACGATGGCATGAATCACCGCAGCTAACTCCAAATCATGAGTAGGATAGTTCTTCTCGTATTTCCTGAGCTGCCCGGAAGCATAAACTATCACCCTACCATGCTGCATCAACACATACCCCAACCCAATACTAGAGGCATCACAATAGATCATATACCCATCTGGACCTTCGAGAAGAGTCAAGACTGGAGCCATAGTCAACTTCTCCTTTAGCAACTGGAAGCTACGCTCACAAGCATCAAACAACTGGAATTTTGCTCCCTTCTGAGTTAGCCTTGTCAAAGGCACTGAAATGGAAGCAAACTTCTCCACAAATCTCTGATAATAACTAGATAACCCCAGGAAGCTACGAACATTTGTTGGCATCGTAGGCCTAGGCCAATTCTTTATGGCCTCAATCTTCTGGGAATCCATCCGGACACCATCAGCCCCTATAATATGCCCCAGAAACGCCACCGAAGACAACCAGAATTTACATTTAGAAAATTTAGCATATAATTTCTGGTGTCGTAGTGTGCCAAGTACCATTCTTAGATTATCCATGTGCTCCTCTTCTGACCAAGAATATACTAGAATATCATCAATAAAACAATCACGAACATATCCAAGAACAGTCTGAATACCCGATTCATAAGATCCATGAATACAGCTGGTGCATTTTTCTAATGCACATTATCATCTACACATCATGTACAGCCTATTGTAGTACCATAACAGCCTCATAGCAGCCCCAAAACAGAACACATGACAGTTTTACACAACATACAAACGGACAGCATAACGTCACATTCTTTTGTTACCTTTCGACGTTGACAATCCCAAACTTATCCCAACTTTAACCAGCCTGACCTCAATACATTTATACATAATAACAACCTTAAAACAATCTCATAACAGTACCAAATCAGTCAGGAAAGACATGAAGCAATAGCCTTATATACCTCAGCTCACAAGTTCCAATCAAGAACACAATTCCGATATCACATAAGAACTCACCTTTGCGGACTGGACAAGCAACAAAAGAGCCTGTTTATACCACTACCAATCCAACCTTTGTCACATACATAAATACTA
>DF360707.1:14874-24921 GCA_000787875.1 Solanum virginianum | reverse complement strand
AATCACAAGTTAGCAAATACCACTCTTCTAGAATTGAATTTCTTGTACAAGGAAAGGTAAGAATACACTTGTCCAAAATTTGAAATCTTGCATTTATACATATATAAGTACTAACATATAAGCTTGTTCACATGATTATATTTACAACATTACCTTTTCATTCTGTATACATATATAAGTACTCACATATAAGCTTGTTCACATGATTATATTTACAATATTACCTCCTCATTCCGAATTTTTTTTTACACTTGACACATAACTTTCAAATATTTCCAGAAATTGTTACATTGATTCCAAACTTTGCAATTGACCCAACATACCAAAATATGGGTTCTAACAAAGTCTAAGAGAGAAGAAGGATAGAAAAGCGAAGGTTTCCAGAGGAGATTCAAAGTTCTTTGAAGATTCGCCTTTCCTACGTATGTAAAGTCTATCCAAAAGCATGAAATTGATCTTCTATGTGCCAGTGTAGAGTTAGGATGAAGAAATCATGTCTAGAAATCTTAAATTTACATCTTCTTGCAAATTTTTGAATAATTGCTTTAATTTCTTGGATTCTTGTTTTTATTCTTTAAACTATATTTTAGTATCCTAATCTGATGATCATCATGTTTAAAGCGTATTGTTATGTTTTTTATTATGTGATTGTAACTTGATCCTTAAAATTGCTCTCTGTAGAGACTTGAATAATAAACTTATGGGGATATGTAGAACCTTGAATGTCTGAAAGTGATGTCTAACTTTGTCTGAGTCCTAAGTTGTGCGTGATAATGACTATTATAGCTGAAATTATTATTGATAGAGTTGACTGGGTATAATTCCTTTAGATTGGATAGATAATCTTGCCTGTAGAGGTTGAGTGATAAGGGTTCTTGATGGATTGATGGGCTTATGAGCATGTTGAGTCCTGGGAGGAATATTAGGACCAAAATGGGTAAGAGTAAGTCCTGCGCGAACCCATTAACTACGTTGCTAGCGTCGGAGAGGAGTGGACCGTGAAAGCGAATGTTTAGTTTGTCCTAAAAGGGGACTTGATAAACTTTTGGATCCATTGATAGACTCGTCCTTTACCCTAGCAAGGTACTGGATGGATGTGGCAATGACATCTCTTCATTGTATCTCTATTGGCTCATAGGTAGTGGTTGTCGGTTATAATAGGTTTCATGATGCTAGAACTCTGATGTGATCTGATTGTTTGATGTTTGATGGATAGCGAAGTGATAGAGTCTGGACCTTTACTCTAAGGTGAGGGTGAGGGATTGATGAGGGATTGCACATTGTTTCCTTTTCACTTTAGCCCGTTTGACATATAGTACATTCCACGTACTAACGCCCCTCTAGTGCTGCATCATTTTATGATGCAGATTCGATAGACCGAGGACTTCAGTAGCCTGATCGTTGATGTTTCAGAGCTCTCTATTCCAGACAGTGGTGAGTCCTCCCTTGCATCCAGAGGATGTTTATTTTCTTTGGATTTCTAATCATTTATTTGATTTTGGGTAGCCATGTCCTGTCATGGTACCGTCTCAAACTACAACATAGAGGCATCGTAGACATAAATGTTGATGTTGATGTTGGGGGTTCTTTTTTCCTCTTCCTTTCCTTATATTGAGACTTTTGTTATGTATTCTATTTTCTTATGATAGACTAAGATTGATAGTATTGAGCCCACTGATAGGATTGTATCTTTATTGTTACTTCTATTTTCGCTGATTAATTGATTGAACGATGGAAAAGAGACTAGGTGGTCTCGCTTGGGGGGTAACAATAGTCTCCGAGTGTCAGTTACGCCTAGGTTACCCTCCCGGGGCGTGACATTTGTGTTGTTACTATCATAATGAATAAAATTCAATGAATATATTGTTCATCTTAACTAGTCATGTTATGTTTACAATATTACATGGATATAATTACAACTTTATTATCATAGCTGCTAAAAATAATTATTTTAACCATTGTCCTATAAAAAATAGCTATAAAATTTATCTATAAATAGCCTCTAGCTAACCTGATTTTTTGATAGTATATTGATAATGGAGTTTTACTTTATAGCAAGAAAAGTTATTTGTAGCTGGGGGTGAGTAAAATCGAATCGAAAACTCGCAATTCCAGACGAATGAAAAAAAATGTGACTAATGGTTTGGTTTGACTTTGTTTGGTATTAAAAAATAAAATAACTATACTTGGTTTTGGTTTGGTTTTAAACTTTAAAAGTCGACCAGAGACAAAACCGACCCGATAAATGATACTTCTTCGTTGTCTTTATCCTTAAATATGTTATTTCAAATTCTCAATGTAGGTTTTCTTTAGATCACTTTTTTAGTTTTGTTCACATTAATTTAGTAGGTAAATTTTTTCTATGGTGGCTTTCAGTATTATTATACCGAAGTTTGTTAGATACTTTAATTAATTTTTTTGTCTAATAAGAGATTAACAAAATGCTTTTCTTCAATTTTAATTGAATTTGAAGAAGAAACATGTCATCGATTTTTTATTTTCCATTTACATTGTTTGTATTTCTTTTTTTTGACCGACTTTAATTTGCTTGTCTCAAAATAATTATATATAACACTTTTATTGTTTCTCAAAAGTTTATTTGGCTTATTTTTAATTTAAAATTAAATTAAAAATATTGTAATTTGCAGAATTAATATGATAAAAATGTAATTTAAAATATTGATCAAAATTCACATAGTTTGTGTTACACCTGGGTAAAATTACAAAATATCCCTAGATGAGAAAATGCATGATCCCAAACTCTTTTGACCAATCCGAGGACGGAATTGCATTCAACACAAAATATTGTAAGGAAAAATAGTCTTGATTGATTTTTATAGCAATCAAATCAAAACATAATTTTTCGATGCGAAAACACAATTCCAGAGAAGTGTGCGACATGTCCACATTGCGGACTTGTCGTGAATTTGCACATAACTAGGGTTCTAATATTTCTACTGGATTAGAAAATTGATCAAAAATTTTTTTAAAAAAAATGTACAGGGCACGATAGGTCCACATTGCGTACCTTGTTCATCCAACTATACTAGTGAAGTTTAAAATTCTAAATCTTTTGAGGGACATTACAGACTTTTGCCCACCCCTACTGGACTTAAGCCACGATCAATATAGGTTGTTCTCGCTGAAAAAAGGGTTTCACAACCCATTCCTAAACTTTCTACGCTATTCTAACAAAAGCTAGGGCTAAGGACAGAAGTTGAAGAGTGAGAGTTTCAAGTTCAAATGTGAAGATCGACAGAGGATTGATTGTTTTTAAAAACTTCAGGCATGTAAGGCTGTGTAAAGCGTTGGACTGAGTTCATCAACACTTCCCTTCATCTACTTGAGTCAAGTTGGCAAGTAATGATTGAGTAATACAAATCTTGTGATTTTAAGTTCTAAGTTTCTTGCACTTGTTTGAGTCCTCATGAATATACTTTAGTAAATTGATGAGTTGCATTGTTATTACCATGAAACGGAATACTAATCGTATGCTTGATAGCCTAGCCTTAAATTTCACTATTTTCCTGCATACCGATCAAATTGAGATTATGAATCTAATTTTCTGAGCTGAGTAAGTTGAGCATGAGGAGTAGATTTTCTTGTTTTACATATGCACGTGATGAGCACATAATATTATTATGTGTTGAGCATGATTGATATGATATTAACTGACCATAACAGTGAGATTCTTGCATGATGTAAGTTAGAGACTTGAGTTGCATTGCATTGGATGTTACTCCTCATTTATTGAGCTATTAAGAAATTGAGTTGAGTTGTTTGACATGAGCCAAAGGGATGGGCTTGAGTTGATTTTTATGAGCACATTTTAGTCTTAGAAGGAGTATTGAGCACCACGTTAGGTAAGAGGATTCACCCAGAACTACATTGCCAGCATAGGATAGTCATGAAGTTTACTCTTGCTGCACATGTCCCAATAGATGGACATTTCTTTGGATCCAAGAGAGAGAGAGAGAGAGGGGGAGAGAGGGAGAGGTTGACATCCTTTACCTTGGTAAGTTTAGGACAAAAGTGGCAACGACGTTTGCTTTGTTTTGCTCATCGAATTCATAATAGTGGATATTTATGTTGGTTAGAGAAACTTCCAAGCAACATTTGATTGAGCATATCATGATTTTCAAACTGAGATGCATAAAACACTGAGTCTAATTTAAAGCATGATTTCAAAACCTTAAACTTGCATATTCATTGAGTCGAGTCATAATTTGAGTTCTAAGTTGAGTTTACTAAGTTGAGTAGAGCCCTATATATTTACTTTAGCCATTCTTATACACCAGTACATTCCATGTACTGACGCCCATTTGGGCTTGCATCATTAATGCTGCAGATACAGGTGATAGAGGACTTCAACAGGCAGATTATTGAGGTTCAGTTCCCTTGCACAAAGAGTTAGTGAGCCCTCCTCACTATTCAAAGGAGCCTTTCTTTCCATCTTTTATTGGTTATGACTATTTTCTTTGAGTTGGGTAGCCATGGCCTATCATGGTACCATCTAGATGTTAGAGGCAGAGGCTTCATAGATATTGAGTAAAGGATTGCTGAGTATTTTACTTTCTAAGCCTGGTCATTTTTAGATTATTTTATAGGAGCTTTATCCCTTCTTTGTTTCTTTTATTTGAGTATTCATCTATTGTTGAGTAAGATATGACGATGAGGCTAAGTGGTTCTCTTGAGGAATCAATGATGGTTCTTCAACTATCAGCCATGCCATAGCTACCCACCCGGGGCATGGCAAACATTGCATCAGAGCATAGAATTCAAATGTCCTAGGGAGTCTATGAAGTCATGTTTAGTAGCGTCTTGTTTATGGGTGTGTTGTGCATCACACTTTATAAGCAAGAGGCTGTGGGACATTAGGAAAGGTTACACTTTCTTGTATTTTGAGTTTGTGTGATAGAGTTCAACTCTATAAAACTCTTTTCTAATTCATACATTATGCGTTTACAGATTATGCATCCTAAGCATACAACTACCCAAAGAGATGCTTCAGCTAACAATGCTAAGAATCCCCCATTAAAAGTGCCCACCCAGATGAAGATAAGAGGCCGAGGACGACCTACTAGGACTGCAGGAGTTCCACAGGTGCCTACTTCTCCAACTATACTCACCTAGTTGGTAGCCGTACAGAGAGGGAGTCGAGGTTTACAAGCTTCTACTTCTAGCTCCCAGGAGCCATCCGCCTCCATCAAACTTAAGGACTTCCTGAGGATGAACTCGCCAGTCGTCACAGGGTCCAAGGTTGAAGAGGATCACCAGAACTTCATTGATGAGATACAAAAGTTGTTGAAGGCTATGCATGCAATCGAGATTAAGGGCATTGAATTTTCCTTTTGTAAGCTTAAAGATATGGCGAATGTGTGGTATAACCAGTGGGAAGAGGGTCAAGGTGAGGAGTCTAAGAGTGCCTTTCTTGACCCCTTCTTTCCTCAGGAGTTAAGGGAGGCAAAAATTGAGGAGTCCATGAATCTGAAGCAAGAGGGGTTGACTTTCAAGGAGTACAACCTAAGTTCATCCAGTTATGGAGGTATAGTTTGGGGATGGTTCAAGAAATGAGGGCAAGGATGAGGAAGTTTATATCTTGTTTGGGCAAGCATGTGAAGAAGGACTGTAAGGAAACTCTGTTGATTCTAGGCATGGATATCTCTACATACATGTTGTATGCATAATAACTTGAAGAGGACAAGAAGAGGGATAGAGAAGTGCATCTGAGTAAGAAGGCTATGTCAAAAGGGCCTGAGTGTAGCCAACTCTCATGACCCAAGCCTAGGGCCTAGACGTAAGATGGCGTAAAGGGAACTCCAAGGGAGCCCAAGCAAGCCTCTTAGCACTTCATTACACATCCTTTGTCATGGAAGCAATATAACAAGCATCAAGAAATAATACATTGGGGCAACTGGGGCTAAGGGAACACTTTAATATCATAGACATTAAGAACAATAGAGTTAAGGCTCATAGCATAGATAAATAACATGTCCAACAACCCCTCTACTACATAGATAAGAGCGGGGGGCCACGACAAGCAACCAGGCTTACCCTCATAGTCAATGCATAAACAAAAGAAAGGTAGTCTTAGTATATAGCAAGAGATCATAAGCAACGTCCTTGGATGGAGGACTCACAAACAAGCTAGAGAGATAATTGTACTAGCCATGTGGAGGAGGAGAACGATCAAGCGTGCTCCGGTTCCTATATGGTGACATCATTTAGGCATAGAGTATGTGTTAGTATGTTTGAGTATACTAATTATGTAGGATACAATGCAATTATAGATAGACATCATAGGCAAAATGCCTAATAATACTCAATAGATACGTTAATACATTTGAATGTACTAAGTATGTAGGATGCAATGCAACAATAGATAGACATCATAGGCAAAATACATAATAATACTCAATAGATAGCATTATAGCAAGATGGCATGTATGAATGATGCTTGAAGTAAAATCATGCTTATATAGAACATAATACATGTGTAAGGAGTGACCTTTCTTAGTGCATTCTAAGGCCTACCACCTCCTTGGAGAGGCTCATAAGGTACAAACCCCTTCATGAGGTTGATGGAGTACAAACCCATAGGCTTGCCACCTCTCGGGCAAGGCGATCGAGGTACAAACCCCTCAACAAGGTTACCCGGGCCTACGACCTCCCGAGTGAGGCTTGGTCATCCCCAACACTATAGAGATAATATCATATACATACACTTGATTCATCATCATATAATCATGATATATAAACATTCCTTTCATCATCAAATAGTCATTCAACTCATAAGACACGCATTGAACCTTCAATTCCTCAAAAATCCATAACCGGACATTTTATCAAACACTTGGCAGGTATGTAGTGCTAGTGTAAAACCATGCAATTCAAGAGTGTTATCATGCTAGAAAATCCAATGTAAAACCATTAGTACATACTTGGTAACATCCTCAAGCAATATACATCAAAACCCTTCATCAAATCTCATAATAGATCTTAGATTCATAGCCTCAAACATAGTAAAACAGTCACAATTTCATAAACACCAACATAGTATGCAGTGAATTTCATAATAGATAAGACTTATGAGTAAATCAACTTTAAATCATGCAATTTGTAAGAAAAGGAAGCTTGGACATCATGGGTGAAAGGAACCCATGAAAGAAACCCATATAGCTAGATTTGGAGATGAACTTGATGAATATTGGAGATGGAGACTTGAAGCTTGAATAAGAACCTTGAAATACAGATGAGTTTGAGACTTGAATTTGGGAGATGAATTATTGGCTAAGTGTTTGAGTAAGTATTGGGGAATGTTTAGAATGATATGAGAGTGAAAAATGGCTACGCATAGGTATTTTCATATTTGGGAACTCTTAAGCCCAAGACTTAGAAGTCTTTGACCGAACTAGCAAAACAGTCAATAAAATACACATCTTCGCGCCCTGGCCATGTTGCGCCAGGGGCGCATAGAGCTCACTGAATTAGTATTTTGGAAATTTGAAATTACTAATAATTTGCCCTTGAATCAGGGTTAGACCCATTTCCCACTCAATTTGACCCCCTGATCACGAATATGAATTTGGATTTTTGATATCGCACACGGATTGTTAGATATATTGAAATTATGATTTCGAGCACTTTCGAGGCACATTTTCGGGCAATTTTTGGGGTTGTTTCAATATCTTCCCCTTGGGAACATTCGTCCCTGAATGTCAAAGAAATTTATATGAGAGATACAAGCATGATAATTTCAACCCACATAAGGATGCAACTACGCACTTAAACATCATTTCAAAAATCTTAACATAAAAGTAAAATCATCATGAACTTGTCAATATAAACATGAGTGTGTGCATATGTCATGGGCTAAGCTTAGACTTGAAATTACATAGGGGACTTAGATTAATACCTTAGGCTTGAGTGGAGTGGAAAAGATAAGGATATCGCTTTTGGATGTCTGCTTCGGCCTCCCAAGTAGCACTTTCAACTTGTTGATTCCTCCAAAGGACCTTAACGGATGCCATATCCTTGTTCCTTAACCTCTTTACTTGTGTATGAAAAATCTGAACTAGAACGTCTTCATAGGTCAAATTGTCTTCCACAACACCCACAACAACAAGGGACACAATAGCATTAGGATCACCAACACATTTCCTCAACATAGACATATGAAAGACCGAATGAACCAATTACATTTCTCTAGGCAAATCCAACACGTAGGCCACCATACCGATCCTTCTCATCACCCTATAAGGGACCATATATCTAGGGCTCAATATTTCCTTCTTACTAAAACGAACCACACCCTTCATGAGTGACACCTTCAAATACACCCAATCACCAACTGTGAATTCAAGGTCCCTTCTTTTCACGTCGGCATAGGACTTTTGGTGACTTTGAGCCGTCTTTAACCTCTCCCTAATCATCCTAACCTTCTCAAGAGCTTCCATACCAAGATCTGGTCCCAACAGAGCAACCTCTTTAACTTTAAATGACCCAACAAGGGATCTAAAATATCTACCATAGAGAGCTTCAAAAGGAGCCATACCAACGCTAGAATGATAGCTATTGTTGTATGCAAACTCAAACAATGGAAGATGATCATCCCAACTACCCTTAAGCTCCAATACAAAAGCCCTAAGCATATCCTTAAGGGTTTAAACGGGCCTTTCGGTTTGGCCATCCGTTTGAGGGTGGAAGTCCATATTAAGTTTAACCTTTTATACCAAGACCCCTTTAGAAAGACCTCCAAAAATGCGATGTAAATTGAACTCCACAATCTAATATGATGGATAAAGGAACACCATGCAATCTCACCAAGTCATGCATGTACAACCTAGCATACTACTCAGGCTCATATGTGGTCTTAACCGTTAGAAAGTGAGCCAATTTCGTCATCCTATCAACCACAACCCTAATGGAATCAAAACCCTTCCTAGTATTGGGCAATCCAACTACAAAGCCCATATTAATCTCTTCCCATTTCCAAGTAGGGACCTCTATGTCTTTGGATAGACCACCGGCCTTTGATATTTGCCTTTGACTTGTTGACAACTATAGCAACCGGACACAAACTTTGCAATATCTTTCATCATGCCTCCCCAACAATATACCTCTCTCAAATCTCTATACATTTTAGTAGAATCGGGGTAAATAGAATAGGAAGAACCATGAGCCTCATCAAGAATTCTCTCTCTCAAGCCATTAACATAAGGCACATACAACCTCCCTTGGTATCTTAGTGCACCATCTCCCTTTTAGGAGAAAGACTCTACTTTCCAATGACCCACCAAGACCTTCAATTCTAACAAGGAGGGTTCAAGATCTTGCTTAGCTTTCAGCTCTTCAAGCAATGAAGATTTAGAACCATCATCAACAACACCACCATTACCCACTTCTTCCAACCTAACTCCCAATCTAGCCAAATGATGGACCTCTCTAGCCACCTCCTTATCACCACCATCAACATGAGCTAGGCTACCCATAGACACCTTGCTCAAAGCATCTGTCACCATATTAGCCTTACCCGGATAATAGTGCACGGTCATATCATAGTCCTTAAGAAGTTCTAGCCATCTCTTTTGCCTCAAGTTAAGATATTTCTAAGTGAAGTCATATTGGAGATTCTTGTGACCAGTGAATACATCAACATGCACCCCATATAAGTAATGATGCCAAATCTTTAATTAAAATACCAAAGCAGCTAGTTCAAGATCATGGGTAGGATAGTTCTTTTCATGCACCTTGAGTTGCGTAGAAACATAGGCTATCACTTTACCATTTTGCATTAGAACACAACCCAACAAACTCTAGAAGCATCACAATACATAACAAATCCCTCTAGCCCTTCCGGTAGTGGCAAAATAGGAGTGGACACAATCTTATCTTTCAATGTTTGGAAGCTCCTATCACACTCATTGGTCCACAAAAACTTGGCCTTCTTTTGAGTCAATTTAGTCATGAGAGAACCAATAGAAGAGAACCCATTCACAAATCTCCAATAATAACCCGCTAAGCCCAAGAAGCTCCTAATATCCGATC
>DF360708.1:33848-59109 GCA_000787875.1 Solanum virginianum | reverse complement strand
AAAAAGTTTCAAACATTCTTTTTGAACTTTGAACAATTCAACTATTTTAAATATTAAAAAAAATCTCAAAAATTCAATTAATTTAAGACGGAGGGAGTATTAATCTAATGAGTACATGTCTACATATCAACTCATAAAAAAATACATACGTAATAATTCCATTATATAATATATAGTCTAACATATGTAATATTAATAACTTGAGTTGTCTGGCGCCAAACTAACATAATTTATTTTGGTACTTCCTCACAAAAAAAGACCATAATACATAATGACATTGTTCCTACTAATTATAACTAGTTCCAACTTCCAACTATTAGAGACAATGCAGTAGACTTTTAATTTCACAAATTAGATGACTATTCCAAAGTGGTTGTTGGTAGATATTGCAATGTACTATTGCATTCATTACCTACTCCCTTCTTTCCACAAATATTTGGATCATATTAAATTATGACATAGCTTCATATTATCGAGAACATGATCTTAGATACAAGGTTAATGAGTACTTAATAGGCTAGTCGGGGTAGGATATTGTGTTGCCTTATGATGTAGTAGGTTAGTAGAATTAGTCGCATATTTATATATTGTGTTGTTATTGTCCGTCATTTTTTACTACTTTTAGTGTATTATAAAATCATCAATTGTTTTTCATTATAATCGTTAGTCTATATTTAGTATTTTTCTGCTTTTGGAGTTGAGATATTTAAGCTGAAGGTCTTCCGAAAATAATCTTTCTATTTCTATGAGGCAGTGGAAAAGTCTGCGTATATTTCACCCTCCCAAGAGCCCAATTGTAGGATTTTACTATGTATGTTATTGTTGTTGTATTCTAAAGTTAATTGAATAGTATTGTAATATTTTCATAGCAATATAATGAAAATACATCTTAAAATATTGCTCTTAGTTAATGTAGTTTAACTTTTAAGAAACGATAAATATCTATCGATACAAATGGAGTATCCTGTCATAATATATAAGTATTTTTGGTATCTAAAAAATTACTTACTCGACGAACTCACATACATGTTGCGTATAACTTACTTGATATATGTCTATGTGTGTGTATATATATATATATATCTTCTTTTTTTTTTCAAGTTAATGAATACACGTGCATCCATGCTCCCACGAGAGTTCAACTTTGCTTATAGGATATTCTAATGTCAATAATATATAAAGGGGTGGACAAAAGGACATTCACAAATGCTTTTTAGCAAGATTCACATGTCAATGTTCTATAATTTCTAGATTGAAATTAAGTACACCTAACATTTATTTCCAGAAGTCTTTGTAAACTTGTCTTGTCTATCTAGTACTATCTTTAATCATGCAATATTAGGCAATCAGATGATGATGTAATTTTTCAAATTCTAAACCATAAGTATACTCATAGACTGAATATATTAAAATTATATATTATTTTGAATAAAAATATATTATATACATATATTAATAAAATATACAAAAGATACATTTTTGCTGTTGTGTTATAGGAGAGAGGTGAGCGAGATTGAGAGAGTGGAGAAAGACGAATTGTATATGTATATTTGTCAAATTATATATGTATATCTGTCAAATAATTATATATGTGTAACTATTATACATGTGTATTTGTATATCTGGCAAGCGAGATTGGGAGTAGGAGGAGAGAGGCGAGTGAAATCGAGAGAGGAAGGAGAGAGGCGAGAGGGTAAAGAGTAGAGTGAGGAGAATTGTATATATATCTGCCGAATTGAATATGTATATTTGACAATAAATTATAGAGAAAGAGGAAGAGAGAAGACAGAAAATAGAATAAAAATTATAACTATAACTATAAATTGTAAAATTTTCAAATTATAGTAAAATAATGTAAATATATATTATATATTTGTCTAGTGGCAAGCCATTGCCGGAGCTAGTTTGACAGAGGACATTGGAAGCTTGTGATAGAACCCTAGCTCTTGATTCATCGAAGAAGAAGGTTCTAGATTTCGTTGAGAGTCGAATGAGTGGTATTGCTCTGTAGTTGGGAGTGCAGTTGCCGCGAAACTTATGTGACTGCTGGTGGTTTGTCGTTGTTGGCGAATACGCCTGCTGATAATGTTAGGAATCTTGGTGATAGAAGGAAGAATTTAGCGTGGTTTTCCAGAGCTAATGTCTGGCGATTTCGTTATATTGAGCAAACAGATATATTTCAGAATACACCTCCTTCGTTGAGGGGGAAAGTTAGTAGATGCTGGCGAACAAATCTGTTTTGGCAGCACGTATGGACTTGAGCAAAGCAGGAAGATTTGATTACAGGGAAGAGATTTGTAAAACAATAGAGAAATTGCAAGAGCTACCTCCTGCAAGGTTGCCAAAGCCTCTTCCTGTTCCTGATTTTAGGTAGAAGAAGCAGAGAGGTGGTAGTCGGCACAGTAAGAAGAAAGACAAATACCATGTTACAGATAGGGTGGAGTTCAGGGGACCTGAAGAAAGCTCCTTAGGGGATGGATTAGGGGTGGGCTATGGCATGCTTGGTCAGGCTGGAAGTTGCGTATATTAGCTCGTCTGAGCAAGCAAATAGCAAAGATTTCCAAGGTGAAGAGTTATGGAAGCAGTGGTGCAGCAGCCACACCAGGCCTGATGAGTTCAAGTTTTGCCTTCACACCAGTACAAGGGATTGAGCTATCGAACCCTCAGGCACATTCGGACCAGGTTGGCAGCGGAACTCAAAGCACCAATTTCTCTGAGACTGGTACATTTTCTAAGATTAAGAGACCAAAGAGTGTTTAGGATTGCAAGTTCTTACGCCAGCAACAATAACATACCAGTGAAATCCCACAAGTAGAGCCTAGGAAAGTTCTTACGTAAAACAAAGACATTTTAAATTTTTTTCGTTTACTTTCTATTTGGTATCATAAATTTACACTGTTTCTTCAAGATTGTTTTCTAGTTCCAGGTTAGTTATTATCTCCCTATTTTCTATCAGATGCATATATTGATACAAGTGCAATGATTACACAAATGATTACACAAATATTTAAATCTAACACATATTGGAGTGTGCGCACAAGTTGATTCAGATGCAATGATTACACGAATATTTAAATCTAACACATAGTATCATATAAGTATTTCAAATTTATTACGCTATTGTCATAAAGGTTAATTTCAACTATCAGTAAAGGCCTTCAACCTGGTAAAGTTATATGTAGCACAAAGTGGTAATATACATTATACATATACAACCCATCCAAACCACCCTTCAACTTGGGGTTTGGTTGGGCTAGCACTTTTAACAAAGAGTCTGCCCATTCTAATTCGATGAAATACAAATCCCACAAGGGTCCCCGCTCATTTTGATAAGAATTTATCTCAATTATAGTTGACTTATCATAACTTAATTTTATTCAGACTTTTCTTTTTAATGAATAGTATGATAAACGTAAATTTGACTAACTACTAATGATATAAGGACATTCTTTTTCACCTTTATACAAATATATGCATAATTTAAATGAATTGAAATTTATTCACAGAAAATGATTATTAAAATGTAAAAGGAGTAAAAGGCAAACAACTCACAGACAATGAAGAGGCTTGATTAGTGGAATGGTAAAGTGGTTATAGCTAGATCTAGACTTGACAAAATTAATTTTATAATTCATATCATACGCTGTCCCCCACCTTTTTATTTTTCTTAAATAATAGTAATTATTATTATCACTTTAAATTATCTTCATTATTTTTACTTTTAGTACTTTCCATTGTTCAATATTTTCATGGGTACTTGTTTATTCTTACTGTTTCCCCAAACTTGTTCTGAAAAACAATAATCTTGAATCAAATATATATATCGAAAATAATTTCTCTACTTTAATAGTGAAATCAGAATTTTAATATAAGAGTTCAAAATTTGAAATAAATAGACACATAACTTTATCAAACGGCGTTCAACATTTATAATATATACATAAAAAAATTTAATCAGGTATAAGCAATACTCCCGTCTCCGATATTTCATTTTATGTAACATCTTTTCTGTTTAGTCCATCCTAAAAAAGAATGTCATCTTACTCTAATTGAAAATAATTTAATTTTAAAATTTTCTCTTTACCCTTAATGACATAATTTTTAGTCACACAAATATTTAAGAATAATTTTACACTATAAGTTCCAAAAGTTTCCTTTTTTTTCTTAAACAACATGTGAAGTCAAAATATATTACATAAAATAAGATGAAGGGAGTATAATTTTCCATCAAATGGAGTTTGGATGAACTCCCGGACCAATAGGTAGTGTCGCCCCTGCTCTACTCCAAGATATGATGGACACTCGATATGTTTAACTTTTTAAAAATTCACTTGTAAAATCATGTACCTATAGTTTTTTAGAACCAACTCATGATGTATCTTATTTTCTTATTAGTAGAGGTGGGCAAAAAAATCGAAAAATCGAATTGAACCGAACTAATTCAATTTTTTGATGTCGATTTTTCGTATGTATTTCAGTTCTTTTTTTTTTGAAAACTTCGGTTCTACGGTCTGGTTCACGATGTAAGGATCTCGAAACCGCGGTGCATTGAAAAATCGAAGTTTTATTATATGAATAATTTAATACTTCTAAATTTTTATTTTTAAATGCTAACCCAAGCCCAATCGAATTTTAACCACCGGAAAGAGCTTTAGTCATTATGAAAGAAAATCATTTGGATGATGTGCTTTTGTTGTATTCTTGATTGTTGTGTTTAGCAATTGCATGATTTTAAAGAATCATTTACAGCTCCCATTAGTTAGTAAGTCACCTGTACTTAATAATGTTCTAATTTAACCTTGTATTAAGTAAGTTGATTTTTTTAAAATTTTATTTGTAGATGGTGATGTTATGAATTTATAATTATCTATAAAATATGTATAATATTAGAGTAATTTATTACAAACCATTTTAAAAATACTGAAATAAATCAAACCGAAATTGAAAAAATTAAACCAAACTGATCTAGTTTGGTGCGAAGTATGATGCTCATTTTTAAAAAATCAAACACTGAAAAATCAAATCGAACTTTAACCACACCAAATCAAAGAACCAAACGCTGACCCCTACTTATTTGATAGGTAAATTTGCATCGCACTTGATATTATAAACTCGAATTAAAAATATGGACAAGAGGAATAATTCCTGACCTCCCTCGTAAAATACCACCACTATAGTATTATTACACTATTATTGTTATTTTGATTTTTCTCTTCCTCTCCCCTATTCAAAAGACATGGATGGACAGTCATGATGAATCCGGTCGTCTTCCTGACAAAATAAAAAAACAAAAACACGACCTGTTTTTCCAGATCCAATACAATCTTCATCATTCCCCAGAAATTACATCAACACCATCACCGAAAGTTAATAATAGTGCACTAAATTCCCCCCTACGGCCCCACAGAATCTCTATCGCACGTGATTCGTACGTGCTACCGACTCCTCCTTTCGCCAAACCATATATCCATTTTCCCTCTGAAGACAGAGATCGCATTCACACCACCCGGCCGCCGCCGGTGTATTAGATCTGGTCAGAGATGGAGTCGATACTGGCTAGAGCTTTGGAGTACACATTGAAGTACTGGTTAAAGTCATTTACCCGGGATCAGTTCAAATTGCAGGGACGTACCGCCCAGCTTTCCAATTTAGGTTTGATTTTCTTTCTTCTAATTGATTTGAATTCAGGGATTCAACAAAGAAATATTTTGAATCGTCAATTGTAACTTATATTTGAACTGGCCACATTGATTAGGACAGAGGGTATGTTATTCAAGCTCCTTGCTTAATTATAGAGCTGAAAAATTGGTGGTTTTTTATTTGGTAGATATAAATGGAGACGCTTTACATGCGAGCGCGGGGTTACCTCCGGCATTGAATGTTACAACTGCAAAAGTTGGGAAATTGGAGATCATTGTTAGTAGTTTTCTTCTCTTTATTGATGTTTGGATGGCTAGATTCATTATTTTAGGAATGAAAATTCAAAAATTTCACCTCATTGGTGAAGATTTTTCGCCTTGTAATTCCCCCCTCATTTCTCCTTCCTATGCCCCCTTTTAAAATAAATTTTTAGTACAAATGTCTATTGTTGTAATTGTCCTTTTCTTTTTTTTGGCTTTTCTTTGGGTTTTCAACTCAAGCTTCCGTCAGTAAGCAATGTGCAAACAGAGCCAATAGTTGTGCAAATTGATAGGCTCGATTTAGTTCTGGAAGAAAGAGATGATATTGATACACCTAGGATATCTAGCAGGTATTATAGAGGCTCAACATGGTTGATTATTTTTTTGGATAGCTCACATTTGGCCATAGATTTTTAGGTTAGAAACTTGAAACTCAAAATTTTTGAATTTTTGAAGTTGTGTTTGGACTTGTACTTTTTCTTGGAACTTTTTTTGAAGTTTTGTGGAAGTTAAAATTTCATGGCCAAACAGATGAATTTTCTAATATGATCCAAAATCTATGGCCAAATGCAAGCTTAGTATACGACTCTCTTTAACAGCTTGGTTTGATTATTGTTGTCTCACTTGGTATCGTACTGCTTTCCATCAGTGTGGCATCATCTGGTAACTCCTCGAAGGGAAGTGGATATGGATTTGCCGACAAGGTTAGCAACATTTTAGTATCAGTGTCACTTGGTTTTGATGTTATTAAGAGTGTTTGAGTTAATTCATTGTGGGGCTATGAGAATTGTGTGTACACAATTTGTTTAGATTTGAGGATTTTCGTACACTATTTTGAATGTAATAATTAAAAAGTTGATTATGAACTAGCAAGTTGCAATTATGATATCCCATCATCACATGGGTGTTTCAAGAGAAGGAGGAAATACTTAAAAATGCTTAAAATTTGAAGATGGCTAATGTAGAGCATCATTCAATGGATTCAGTAGACCCTTAATATTGTTTAATCAGTTTAAACTTTTTAAGGTCTGCGGATGTTCATATCCTTCCCGAATGAGTGGGTAATTAAGCATCAAGGTATTAATTTAAGCTCTTTGGTTTGTCGTCTTGTAGTTATTATTTTATTTCTTCATATTATCCATCACCAAACTGAAAAGAAACTGTTGAAATCATATGATATTCGACATTCATCAATGTGGTAATTGCAAAACTATTTTCTTTTAAGAAATCAATGTAACTGTGTTTTTTGGCAGAAAACTCGAGGCAGAGATTGAGTTGTAATTGATAATTGGTTACATGATTTTTTAATCTACCTTGGTCAAGTGCTCTGATTATCCTATGCTAACTGATTTTTCTATGTACCACATTCATCGCTACTCTTCTTATTTCCTTTGTCTTTGGGATTAAATTCTCAAGTTCTGGAAAGATCATATACTTGTAAAGAGAGGTTTGGGTGACTTTTAGGATGAGTGATCTTGTATGTTGGTCTTTTATTATCAGATTGCTGATGGCATGACATTACAAGTCCATACGGTTAATCTTCTACTTGAAACTCACGGAGGTGCTCGACGCCGAGGAGGAGCAAGCTGGTAATTGCTTAATACCCCTTCATTCCTGATCCTTTATATCCCATTTTTTCTGTTTCTTTTGCTTACGGAAACCAATCCTTCACTCTCCACTGGTTTCAAAATTGGGCTGTATATTCTTACCCCTCAGTGCTTTCTGAAATCCTATTCTATTATCAGATCTTCAAGCAAGAAATAAGTACATAATTGAAGAGAACAAGATGGACCATAGGGTTGGTAGTGGGACTAGCGTTGATCAGTTCCATCCAGCCCATCACGTTTCACTTGCGTTTTTAACCCAGTTTGAAGCCATTCTTCCTTAACTGCAGAATTTAGACTATGAAAACTTCACTAGAAATTTAGAACACTCAGTGAGCCTGGTGATATTTCTGCAGATTCTTTTAACGAATGACTGAGAACTATAAAGGAGCTGACATTCAAAGTAAAATTGAAGATTTCAGGCAGAAACAAAGATTAGAGATAGTGATAGGAGCATTGGGCTCGATGAAGATACCATTTTTGATGTTAGGAGTGAGAACATGCTAATAATATGAATTTGGACTTAGAATGGCTCAAAGAAAAGAAAAACATATGGGTTTGAACTTGGAGAAGAACATAGTAGCTACTCCTAGGGTTGAGAGTTAATAACAAAAATTGGTCCAGAAGCCGATAGAAGTAAAACTTAAAGCAAAGCATTAATAAAAATCACTGGGCATGGTTCAGATATTGGTCCATTTAAATCAAAAAATTGTTCTTTCTCCTATTTGTCTCTAGATCAGAATCATGTACTATCCTAGTTTGAGCTTTTTGATATTCAGTTCTGTGTCCCAAAAAAAAAAACAAAGAAGAAAGAAAAGCTTGTAGATTCCTAGAAGTCTGTCAAATATGTCAGATGAGTCCTTTGTGAAATCATAGATTGGTCGGTTGGATCATCTAAACCTGATATGGCACTATAGCAACTTACAATTATTATTTGTTTATTGTTTTTCTACACCAATAAATCACAGCACTCTATTTGAGAACATTCAGACGTTGAGTGCAAAATGGTATGTCTAAAGGGTCCAAACTTATAAATCACATTCTATTGTTTATGCTCAGATTGCCTTGCATCTTTTGGTAGGCTCTTAGCAAAAACTTGTGAGCATTTTTTTTTACCTGTTCGGTTTGGTTTCAGACCATCACGTGATTTAGTTTTCTATATTAGATAGTTTTCTCACTCTTTTGTTTGATTATTTCACCAGGGCATCACCTATGGCATCAATCACTATACGCAATCTTCTTCTGTATACCACAAATGAGAACTGGGAGGTAGTTTGCATTTATTTTAGATGAGATGACTCGTGTAGTTGTTGCTTAAGAATGACTCCAACAATATGCTATTGCAGGTCGTAAATCTAAAGGAAGCTAGGGATTTCTCTAGTGGAAAGGATTTCATATATGTTTTCAAAGTAATTACATTTCCTTTTCTACTATTTAGAAATTTTCCCATTTTATTTACATGAATGAGATTTTATTCTTCTCCAGGTAATATCTACAAGATTGTTCGGAATACCTTATTCTTTTCTGCAGTGTCCTTAATTCTTTATTACTCATGTTTGCATCATTGCGTATGTTACATCATCTACTTTTCTCTTAATAACAGAAACTTGAGTGGGAACATCTATCTATTGACCTGTTACCTCATCCCGATATGTTTGCGGATGCACATTTTGGAAGCTCCCAAGGGGGAAGTAACAAGAGAGATGAAGATGGAGCAAAGCGAGTATTTTTTGGCGGGGAGAGATTCATTGAAGGAATATCTGGAGAGGCTCATGTAATGCAAATTGGGCATGAAATTTTCTTTCTAATGAATTTTGGATAGGAACATAGGTTATGATGAGGCATACTGACAATTGATATTAATGGGTTTCTTTCCTTCACATTGTTATCAGATAACGATTCAGAGGACTGAACTAAATAGTCCACTAGGGCTTGAAGTTCAATTGCACATCTCAGAAGCTGTTTGTCCAGCTCTAAGTGAACCAGGCATGTAGACAAAATCATGCATTTTGCAGATGTTCTCATGTCTTGTTTTTTACAATCTGCTTGTTACTATTTTAATTTTGCAGGATTACGAGCACTTCTTCGGTTCATGACAGGATTGTATGTCTGTATAAACAGAGGAGATGTCAAGCCAAATCAGCAAGTATGACTGACTCCAATGTCATTAGCTTAATAAAATTGGATCCTAAATGTTGATACAAGTTAAGGAAATTATTGTACTTCACCTTTCTGACTTTTCTAATGGATTGTTAACTATGACAGCGTTCTACAGAAGCAGCTGGGCGGTCTTTGGTCTCCATTGTTGTGGATCACATTTTTCTACGTTTGAAGGACACAGGTTAGCCTAGCCATCTCTAATAAATGTACTTTTTTCCCTTTGTAGGAGCACAGGCTGTGAGAGGATTCCTAACTACCAAAAGCTAACGATACATCTATGTGAATAAAAAAAGGATGAAAATTAACACCTGTAGATTTTGTTTTTTCTTAAGGTAAAACGATTAGACCAAAAAGAAGATGAAAATATAAACATTTGTAGTTTTTGTTTTCCTAAAAACAGTATAATCATCTTTGTGCGGGTGGTACATTAACAAAAAATGATCAATAAGTTCAAACTGTCCTTCTCTACTTTCAAGGACTCTAAAAAGTGTGATATTGGTTCTGTTTCAGTCTCAGAAGAAATCCTCACACCAGAAATGAAGAGACAAAATACATTCCAGCTTAATCTTTTGTTGAAGATTATAGGGGTGGCAATTGGGCGGGTTGGGTTATATTTGAATGGGTTATAATGGGTCAAGGCATCAAACGAGTCAAGACCCAACCCAACCCAAATTTGCTTGGGTCAAAATGGGTTGGGTCAAAACGGGTTGGGTCAAAACGGGTTGAGTAACAGGTTATAGAGCAGGTCAAGACCCAACCCGGCCCAATTTTTATTAAGTTTTAATATTTTTATTAAATTTTACTTATTTTATTTGTTCTTTTTCAATATTTTTGTACTTAATTAAATTATATTTTTCTTTATTATGGTTATATAAAACATATCAAGTTGAAAAAAAAGTATTTTGAAAATATTTTAATAAGATCTCTCTCGAATTAATCCGGGTTGCATATCAACCCAATTTTGAATGGGTTGGGTTGAGATGAGTTGAACTAATAATTTTGCCGGGTTGGGTCGGGTTCAAACTTCAACGGGTTGGGTCAAGTTTGGTGGGTTGGGCTTATTTTGCCACCCCTAGTGAAAAATGTGTTTGTCTTCAGAACACTAGTATACTTGTAGGTTAAGTAGCATAACTCAAACAGTATAATCTAAAAGTCAAAGCAGCAAAGTAATGCTTATAGTTAAACTTCAAGGATGCAACACATGATGAACTTCATCAATCAAGGAAACTATACTTTGAGATCGGGACTCAACTATATGCACCAAATTGGTTTACAAGTATATGATTTAGATCACAATTTGGTGGGTGTTAGATAAATCTTACTCTTTGATAAAAGAACTGATAGAGTGTGTTGTTTATTTTGGTGAAGGAAAATTTCTAAACAACTTTGTAATACTTACTTTTTTTGTTTGATAACCGAGAAATCTATCTGTGGCCCGCCCTTTGGACCAACCACAACCTTTTAAACGTGGTGGATAATGAGCCTACCCCTCTACTTTTCTCCACTTAAATACCAGGCTTAACTTTGCATGGTGTGAGGCTTGAACCTGTGACCTCAACCATAAATCCTCCACCCTTTGCCACTTGAGCTAGGCCCTGGGGGCGTAACTTTTTTCGAGTAAAGGTAACTTTGTATTGCTAAAAAACTCATAAAAAAAGGATTATGAGGATCATATAACAATCCACACAAACTTTCCTCAGTGAGGACTACTCAATAAAAACACTTTACAGGTTACCTATGAAGTTAACTATGTCTATTGTATCCCTTACCATATCTTTTTTACACCAACTTTGTAATATTTACTTCTTTTCTGCTTTTCTATAATGATCGTATATTTGTTAAATTTTATTTGTTGCTCGTCTTTTTATCTTTAATGTTTGCTTTTGTTCAACTTCAAGTAAACTTCAATTCAACTTCAAGCAAATTTCAGTCTTCATGAAAGCTAAATACAATAAAGTACTCTCATCTTTTTATCTTTAATGTTTGCTTTTATTCAACTTCAAGTAAACTTCAGCCTTTATGAAAGCTTAATACAATAAAGTACTCCCCTTCTAATAGGTTAAGCTTTTAGATTTGGTAACTCAACTGAGCAGGCAGAAGTCTTGACATCGAGCCTCATATCACCTGTGCTTAGCTCAAGAAATGAATCTAGCCCACATATAAGGTGGCTGCTGCAAAAGAAGTGTATCCTATTCTCATAGTTTAAACTCTTAAATAAGACGGTTCACACAATTCTTACTCGGGAGAAAAGGTGGTTTACAGAATTCACCATCTTCCTTATTTATGTACGAGTGAAAAGGTCCACTGCAAAACCAAGGGGGTTCTAACATTTAGAATTACTTAATAAATTTTAGAAAGTCTTTTAGTTATAGCTGGATCCCTATCTCTCTTTGCTTTGCCAAATAGAGAAAATAGCTTTTATTTATAGACATTGGAAGCCCTTTTTCTTTCCTATTATATTATTTGTAATCCTATTTTTATTATATTGTCTTGGTTTCGTAACATGGTTTAGACTTGGCTTTTCATGAATATGGAACTCCATCCACTAGTGATAGTGCTCTGAATAATTGTTCTTTCCTCGTACGCATTTGAGTATTCAAGGCCTCTTTATGTTGGTGGATATCACCACGTGGCTTAATCCTGGCCTTCTGGGTCACTTCTTAAAGAACAAGACACAATAATTCAAAGCACATCATAGAAGAGAATCCCCTTTTATCATAAGAGAGGCCATCCACATCCTTTCTTAAGAGATGGAGCAATCGTCAATCGACAACGCAAAGTTGACCTATATCAAATCATGTGATCTGTCCTCGTTTACGTACTTCACTTGCACTAGCCTAACACCTTGCCTGTTCATCTTTAATTGACTTATTTGTACTCAGCTACATGATGGAAGTCTCCTTGGTCAATCGACATCTCAAAGTTGGTACAGCCCACTTGCTTACCTACTCGTCTTTGCTCAGCCTATTTGTACCCTGCTACAATCTCTTTCCTTATAAAAGAAAAAAGTGCCCGTCAGCTAATCAATAGCAACTCCGTCCTAACGAAGTAAAGTCTCTACCCCTATTGCTTGATACACTTGCTCTTCCCTACTTTTGGTAGACGAATAAGAGTACAAGTTATATATTATTATCTCTTAGAAAATACAAATGAGTTTGACAAAAAATCAGTCATAAGCTTATTGTATATAAAATTGATAAAATAGTTAAAGCTTACGAGTCCCATACGGATATAGAGTGCAATAAAAAAATCAATGAAGAATTACAACCCTCTTTCCAGAAGAACTACCCAGAAGAATTAGCTGTTGTTGTATGTTGTTTCCAGAAGAACTAGAAATATCAGGTGGACCACTCCACTCACCGTTAAGGATGCTTACGAGAGCTGGAGCCCATGGAAAGTTGGCAAAGCCATTAAGAAGATCTGAATCATGATACCTGCTTGTAACTTTTGGAGTATTTGGTTAGAGAGAAATAGGAGGTGTTTTGATGGAGAGTAAACTGCTTTAGGGTTCCTGCTTGTATTTTTTGGAATATTTGGTTAGAGAGAAATAGGAGGTGTTTTGATGGAGAGTCAACTGCTTTAGGCATTTTGAAGGCCAAATGTATTGCAGATCTGTTTAGTTGGTCCAACTTGTATCCTGCTGTTAATGCAGAACAAATTCAGGATTTTATTAACTCACTAAATCTAGATAGTTTGTATAGTTAGCCAAAGATTTTTTCTAAGCTCAAATGCCATATCTTGTAATTTTTGCATCTTCTTGATGCGGTTATTAATATCACTTGCTTTATCAAAAAAAAAAGAAATATCATATTGATTATTTTGATACTCCGAAGATGTTCTTATAAAAATTATGCCCTTTACTGCGTTCATTATTAAAGAAATATATATAGTGAAAAAAAATGGTGGGCAAGTGAAGGTGGTAAGCCTTATGATGGGCAAGTATCTCCTGTGATTTGGAGATAACTCAGTTGTTAGTTAGTACCCCCTTGGTTTTGGGGTGGACTTTTCACTCTATTTCATCGATTAAGTATTTTCTGATAAATCAAAGATTATTTCATTAATAAACACCAAATCAGTGTCAATGTGTGCGTCGGTCAACCACATACATCGATTATGTTATTCATATCAGCTTATAAATTTTACACAAAAGATTAGGAAGAAACCAAAAAAGGGATTCTAGTACATTTTATATTTCCTGCACTCTTTTGTAAGATATTCCATTTCTTTCATTTGAGTTAGAGAAAAATGCATGAAAGGTGCTTTCCTGTTTCCTTTCTTCAGTCAAAATCCAAACTTGTGAGTTCCTTTGTGACAGTCCTAGGTAACACTCGTGCTATGTTAAACATTGAGAATGTGGACTTGAAAAAGATGTTAACACCTACAATGCACGTGAAGATGATTGTTTTCCCCTTTGAACTCCTTGGACAAGGAGACAAAATTCCCATCATCTGCCTCCTACCTACCCTTCAAATAATTTCATGTAAAAGTGAGTTTGCATCATTGATTTGTGTGAAAATTCTTAAATCTTTTGTCAATAAATAAATTTCCTCCTTTCTGAGTCACCTACTCTAAAGCTGGGGCTACTAAACCTCGAGAAGGATCCAGCATGCTTCTGTCTGTGGGAAGATCAACCAATTGATGGTACAGTCCTCAGTGTCCCTTTAAAGAAACAATATCTGAAGTGATTCTGTAACTATCTGTTCTTTAATAGTTTCCCATCAATGCCTAACTATAATTATGCCGCTCCAAACACTCGCATGGACCTGTACCATTTGATTGTGCTCAAAGCCCCTGACAAATATCTGGTGTTTTCTTCTTTTTGCCTTTGACGGCACTGAACTACGTTTTGTGGAGATTGGGTTGTTGCATCTGATGGATGAGTCCACTTTAAAGATTTATTGGGTCACTAGCTGTTTTCCTTTTTTTTTGGGGGGGGGGTTAGAAGACAGCTGAAGCAAACAATGCTTCTATGTAGTTCCACGCATCAACTGTCTGCTACCCCTTGAGCAATCTATAACATCCAAAATGACCTGGATATGTTATGTTTAAGGATCTACTAATGGATCTTTTGCTTGCCTTCTCTGCAAAGTCTTTCATTTAAATGGAGGATATCGTAATCCATACTGTAAGGTTTCTTACATCACATTAGTTTCTTTCAAAAGTTTCACTAATATGTGTTGGTTTGCTTTGCAGAATTTCAGCTTGAACTTTTGATGCAGTCTTTATTTTTTTCTCGGGTACATCTTCTTATTGAACCAAAAAGACTCTTATTTTATCATTTTATGTTGATTTATGGGCTGAGAAGCAACACATGTATGCTGATGGAACCAGCCATTATTTTTTTAATTAGGTCCTTTATATTGGATTTTCCCTTCTGCAGGGAAGTATCTCAGATGGAGAAAGTGCCAAGTGCTTGACTTGTCTTATGATAGGAGGAGCCTTTTTAAGGCAAGTTTGTGCGATTCTGTTATCATTAACACAAAGTTACATACTATGTAAGCTGCAGAGAATGCATTGACTGCAAACTGAGTCTATTTGAGCAAAGATATTTTTATTGTTTATCACTAGTTGCAACCAAATAACCATGTTTGCTTAGAATTTTCTGCATTCTATGTATCTGGCTCTGGTAACTCTGTTATGCTAAGCTTAACTTCAGTTTGAGTCTCAGAGATATCATCACAGAATCTTTACCTTTACAGTCATGCAAGAGATGACCTAATTCTGTTGTCATTTTAACTATAGCTTGAAATATGGAAGTTTTCAAGTATGAACCATTTTTATCATGTGACATTGAATGATCGGTGAAGTTCAGACCTCAGTTCACTAAACTATCTCATTATTATGTTTTGTGTCTCATGGAGAGCTGACTCAATCTTCCCTAGCTCATATCAATTGTTCTCTAACAAACTGCTTGTGAATATGTTCTTGTACTTGGAGCATTTGTGTTCAAATACGGTTGGGTTAGACCCTCAACAGAAGGAGTAAATGGATTTTCTCTTTGTTCTACTTTTAACCTATATCTACTTGCTGGAGTTCATGCACTTAGCTTTAACAATTCTTATTATGCCCTTCTGGCAAGAGGAATATGGAGCCAAAGATGTCAAAAACAATTTCATCTTATGCTGGCAAAAGTAAACTTTAATTTAGTCTCATAGGTGTCCATTACTTGATAACAATCTGATTAAGTTGATGCAAAGTCATCAGTGAAAAACGCTTTTCCTGAAGTTGAGAGTTGAGTTTCTATAGCACGTTCTAAGTGCATCATTGATTTAAATGCAGGGATACATTTTCATGCCCTCCGTGCACCTTGTTGCAGCCATCTGAGCTGATGGATTCTGATGATGTTTTGAACATTCCAGACTTTGGTACTGCCATCAACTTTAGGGGACTTTGTTATGTTGTTATAAAGTTTAATCTAGAATTTGTGGTTGAAATTGAATGTATTTCTCTTTTTTGTTAATTCAGGTAAAGATTTTTGTCCTCCTATATATCCTCTAGAGAACCAGCAGGGGAACTTCAGTGCTGGGGTCCCCCTGATCTCTCTTCATTCTCTTCAGCTCAAGCCTTCGCCATCTCCACCGATTTTTGCTTCTACCACAGTTATCAATTGTCAGCCCCTTATGGTATTCATCTATTACTAGATAACAACCTCTTATTGTCTTTTTCTTTTGGCTATCTGATGATGAACTTTTGCTGTTCTTCTTGTTTATTTGCCAGATTCATCTTCAGGAAGAATCATGTTTGAGGATATGTTCCTTTTTAGCTGATGGAATTGTAGTTAATCCTGGTGTAGTTCTATCAGATTTCTCTATGAACTCCCTCAAATTCAATCTTAAGGGGTTAGATATCATTGTCCCATTAGACATGGAAACAGGAAATCATACTGTTCCAGATGGACATAATGCTTCTCATAGTTTATTTGGTGGGGCAAGACTTCATATAGAAGATTTCCTCCTTTCTGAGTCACCTACTCTAAAGCTGGGGCTACTAAACCTCGAGAAGGATCCAGCATGCTTCTGTCTGTGGGAAGATCAACCAATTGATGGTAGCCAGAAGAAATGGACTGCTGGTGCTTCAGTCATTGGTCTCTCTCTCCAAACATGTAACGATGCAACTGGACCTCAACGTTCTCTTGCATTATGTTCAAATTTATGGAGATGTGTGGAGCTGAAAGGCGTTTGCCTTGAAGTAGCAATGGCTACTGCAGATGGAGGCCCTTTAATAAATGTCCCACCTCCAGGAGGAATTGTTAGAGTGGGAGTTGCCTGTCAGCAGTATTTGTCCAACACTTCAGTTGAGCAATTATTTTTTGTACTAGATTTTTACACATATTTTGGGAGGGTAAGTGAAAAGATAGCAGTGGCTGGGAGATTCAATTCGCAGGCGGAAGTAAGTCATAAATCTTTAGATCGATCATTAAGCAAAACGGTTCCCGGTGATACTGCTGTATGTTTAGCAGTGAATGATCTGCACCTAAGATTTTTGGAATCTTCTGCCGCTGACATTTCAGGAATACCGTTGGTTCAATTTATAGGCAAAGGGCTGTCCATCAAAGTTACTCATAGAACCTTGGGGGGTGCTTTTGTCATTTCGTCAAGTTTGCTTTGGGAAGGTGTTGAAGTAGATTGTGCAGACACTCTAAGTAGCTTGCCACGTGAGGACAGCTTGGCGTGGACTTCAAACCAAAATGGACAGCTTGTGGAGAATGGATGTCAACTTAGATCTGTCTTTTGGGTGCAAAATGGGAAGATCTATCAATCAAATGGAAATTTTGTTTCAGTTCCCTTCTTGGATATAAAAATGGTCCAGGTGATCCCATATAAAACACAGGACATGGAGTGTCACAGTCTAAATGTTTCAGCTTGTATTGCTGGTGTCCGCCTTGGGGGAGGAATGAATTACACAGAAGCCTTACTTCACAGATTCGGAATTCTTGGGCCAGATGGTGGTCCTGGCGAAGGGCTTACTAAAGGGTTGGAGCATCTGTCTGCTGGGCCTTTGTCTAAAGTTTTGAAAGCAACACCTATTACCCTTGATGAACATAAAGATGGTTAGACTTTTCAACTTATGATGATGCTATATGCTTCTGCCATCCTTTTTTGGTTATGCACTTTTTCTTTGGCACTTCCGCTAAGAGAATAGTTCAATATATGAACTGTTTAATAGTTTTAAGAAAACATAGTGGAGCCATAGTATGACTTTTTTGCTGAAAAGAATAATTAGACAATAAAATGATATAAAAGAGTATGGACGGTCCACAAAGTTGTCTTATTTTGAACGTGTTAAAACTTACCCTTTAAGGAAAGTGGGCTGCATTTTGTAACAACTTATTGGGGAAAGTAGGTATAATCATTTCGGGATGGAGGGAGTATTCATTTCTTTGTCATCTATGATTCCAGTGATTAACTTTGCTTGTGATCTTCTTGATCTATGGTCTTCTCATTTCATTCTGTTTTCCCTTCTTTCTAGATGGAAAGGACCCTGGTAGATTACAGTTGGAAACACCTGATGATGTGGAAATATCCATAGAATTCAAAGATTGGTTATTTGCTCTGGAAGGTGCACAAGAAGAAGCAGAAAGGTGGTGGTTCTGTGACCATGAAGATACTCTCAGAGAAGAGCGTTGTTGGCACACAACTTTCCAGAACATTTGTGTCAAAGCAAGCAGTTCTACGAATGTAACAAATGGCTGTGGAACATTGTCTGGCAAAAAAAGATACCCCCTCGAGTTGATTACTGTAAGCACTTTCTTCTTATTGTCCAATATAATTGCCATGGTGGAAATCAATAAACTTAACTCATGTTAGAGAATACTTTATATCTTGTATATTGGATTTTTTGACCGAAGATTTAAAACAATGTCTAGACAAGAATTTATCAACAAAAAAAAAAAAAAACAATGTCTAGACAAGAACATGGAAGTGATTGTTTTGTAGTTTTTCCACCTATCTGATTACCATGCACCAACCTTAAGTCTTTATGCAAATAACTAATTGGTTTTGTGCTCTTGTTTTAATATTGGCCTGACATGTGTTTATATGGAGCAACTTGGTCAGTATTCATATAGTCGACCCAACTTGATTGGTATTGAGGCATAATAGTTATTGTCATTTTTGTTCTCTTACTTGCGACCATTTTTCTCTTCATGGAGATTTTTAAGACAAATAACCAAACTAGGAGCTGCTGCAGGTTGGTATGGAAGGTCTGCAGATCTTAAAGCCGCGTTCTCCACATAGTATCCGGCAAGATAGACCCGAAGGACCTCTTAAAGAGACTGCTGAGTAGATTTGATGGTATAAACATCAAAGTGGACATAGTATGTGAAGACGATATTGATGATGGAATGGGGAAGTGGGTTGTCGAAAATTTGAAATTCTCTGTCAAACAGCCGGTACAAAGATTTTGCAAGTTTGTCCTTTGATTTCTCTCTCCTTTCTTTGTGTAATAAAGAAGTCTGTGTATTTGACAGATCGAGGTATTGGTGACTAAGGCTGAGCTCAAGTACCTTGCTTTCTTGTGCAAGTCTGAGGTTGACTCCATGGGTCGGATTGCCGCTGGAATTCTGCGGGTACTTAAGTTAGAAAGTAAAATTGGCCATGGAGTAATCAGTCAACTAAGTAATTTAGGTAAATTCTTTTTAATCTTATTTGGAACTTCATTTTTAATTACTAAAATAGAAGTCTCTACTGTAAGGTAGCTAAGTTCTGCTCTAAAATATTCTGGTCAACAAAGAGCAAGGCCATATTTGTGGTATATTGCACATTAAACATTTAGTAGATGGTGCTATCACTTGGCCTTTTCCACTCTTGAGTCTTGACCAGTATATTGTGCTAATACTTGCAGGAAGTGAAAGCTTTGATAGAATATTTACCCCTGAAAAACTTAGCAGAGATAGTAGTAGCTGTAGTACGGGACTAAGTCCATCGTCAAATTTCACTAGTGGAAGCCGAAACTCATGTCTTGAGTCAACTGTAGCTTCTCTTGAACAGATGATCAAGGAATCACAGACCAAATGTTCTGCTTTAACTGTTGAACTAGCTAGTTCGACATCTCTCGATGATGTTAAAGAGCTGAGTCAGAAACTGGATAACATGCAGAAATTGTTGATGCAGTTGCGGACTCAATTTTAATTCATTTGTCCTCCCAAAAAATCTTATTTGTTGTAGGTTGTATTACTTCAGTTAAAGAACCATACAGGTTTTCCATTCTTTCTGTACATACATACTACCCAAAATATGTTGAGCATGTAGCACAGCGAGAAAATGTAGAAAGAAAACTCAGTTGTATATCCAATTTTGTATTGATGTATGATCGAATTTTCACCGCCCACTTATGTTGGGTGTGTTGATATTGTATTGTATCTTGCCATCATTGTGGAAGATCATTATGTTGGCAAAATTGAAGCATCAATGATTTTTGGCATAAACCTCTTCATTTAAAGTGTTTCTTGATACTATATTTTATGTTGCTATCAAACAACTAACATACCAAGTGAAATTTCACAAGTGGAATCTAAAAACGCAAATTTTATCACTACCCCATAGAGGTAGAGAAGTTATTTCTGAAAATGAAAAATCATTATGTTGTCATCAGTAAATGGAAAATCATTATGTTTGCCAAATTGGCTCAACCACTGCCTTTCTAATATATATAATTTTAGAGGGTGTTTGTCTATGTTTATCAGTTGGTCAAGCTAGTTAATAAACATTTTTTATGTACACATTTGGGAAACATTCAAGTATTAATAAGCTAAAGTACATATAAGACAAAATCCTCAATATAGTTTTTCCATATTCTTAAAATATCTTTTGGAAAAGAAAATTCCTACCTACCTCTTAACATTTGTATTTGTTTTTGCTCCTTTCTTTTACAAGGTATTTTAGTCATTCTAGCAAGAATACAAGATAAAGGGGAGTGTGAAAATAATAATACTAACAAAGAAAACTAGACAAGCGTGACATCCTATGAACCTTCTTCCTGATCATCGACCTCTGTATCTTCCTATAATGTCCAGCACTACTAGTACAAGTTCAATTCACTGGCACATCAAAGATACTCTCACAGGAAAGAGGCAGAAATAAGCTTGAGCACAATTTAGCAGGCGTGTTTGCAAGTTTAGATACAATTTGGATCCTTCATAATTTATACTCAAACTGAAGTCGTCGTTGCTACCACATCCCAGCGCCATATAGTCCCATCTTCACAGCAGCTAAGTATGGTGCTGAAGAATAAATATACAAGTGGTTAATGCAAAGATTAAGAAAACATACACAAGCAGTTAAAAAGTAATTTTGGATCTTAACCTTCCATCGAAAGACATGGCAGTCTGTCTAATTGGTAGTTTAGATTGAACATGAGATAGTCTGCAAAAGTTCAGCACAAACACTTTTAATCCAAAGCATTAATAAGGAAGATCAGAAACTAGGGAGGGGGTTGGATGGAGATTGACCTTGCAATCAAAGTTGGCGGGCTTGTCTGTATTTCCCAGACAAAGATCTTGCCTTCTCTATTTCCTGTTTAGATGTATGGTCAACGGGTGAATTCCAGTGCAAGCTTGGGTCGAAACAAACTATGAGTAACCTAGCAACGCATGCAATGACACAAAAAGCTTTTCGTTCATATTTTAATTGGGATAATAGTAGATAATCTCAACAGCCTCTGGTTACTAACGACTTCATGACACAGTCAGCAACATGAGATGGTGTTACACAAGCAGTAACATTGGATTCCAAATTTGAGCATTATCCAGTAATCAGCCCACTAATAGAAAAGATGTGGAAAAAACTCATCAAACACTTACAAAGGTTTTGATTAACACTTCGAATTACCTATAGCTGCTGTTTTGTAGTGGAAATCACATGAAAGCTTGATGAACCATATATCACACTCCGGCACAGGATACTTTTGGAGGATGTCAACGGTACCCTAAGCGTAGAGCAATCAATATACATTAGGAAATCTTCCTATTAAGAAAATAGTAATTATCAAAAAATGGTCCCGAACATGACCAGACTAACCTCTCCAGCAGGCTGTTCTTTCATCTTTGGTTCCCATAGTATAATTTCATTGTCAACACTCTTGAGTATTTCCAACAAAATACATGGAGAAGTACAGGTAAAATATGAGAAGACCATCTAAAAGACAAGAAGATATCTTCAAACCATTAACATGCAATTTCCAACTTGATGTAGACATCTCTATGGTTAAGCAAGAAAGCTATTTTTTGCTTTTCCAGATTTCCTCTGGATGAAATCAGAGAAGTAAATATCTCCCAGGTAAGGATAATAAAGACAACCAAGATTTCATACAGCAGAACAGTATTTTCTAAAAAAATCATATAGAGGAACAGTTCGAAAACAAAGAACTCAGCTAGAAAATAGTTCAATCTGTTCACCTTGGACAAGATAAAATCACCAAGCCATCTGTTACAGTCAACGTAGTTGCTATGGACAGAAGCTATGAACATCTGAAAGGATAAAAAGGAGGTCATAGCAAAAAAACAAAACAAACACACAACATACTCAATGAAATCCCACCCAAAAAAAAAAAAAAACAGCAAGAAAAAAAAAATTCTCCGATCAAACTTTCAGAAGAAAGAAAGCAGGCAAGGAGAGAACTAACAAGAAATACTCACTGGAAACTGTACATATTTTGTGGGAAACTTGGAAGGAAGATCAGTCCAAGTAAACGATTTCTCCACATATGTCCAGAATTCTGTAGCACAAGCAGCTCATCAGAAAAGAAATGTCAGCTCAAATTGATGTTAATTCATTTTATTTTTTTCAAACTTGTGTAAAGAGCACCAATGGAACAGATGACACAATACTAATCTGATCCATAGCCAACACTACATCCTCCTTCCAGGAACAACAGTACCGTATTTGCTGATAGATGTCACTATAACTGGGAAGATAAAGTAATCTAGATAAAAATCATTGTGAACACCAGAATATGTAAATGTCTATGATAGCTGCATGCTGCCTAATATTACTTCTAGGTAGTTGGTACATTATAACTACAATCAGATCTTTGAAATTGTTGACACCATTTTTACATTTGTAACCGAAGACGAAGATATCCTTGTAGAAATTTCTTCTAATAAATTAATGTATTCCACAATGAAGATTATGTAAAAGTCATTAGTTCAATACGTTCAGGTAGTCATGTCAGGTCCGGGGTGACAAATCACCAAATCCGAAAAAGTACAAGCATCCCCTAAGCACAACATCATCATCCTAAAGGTTCTGGAGGAGCCTTGTGAACACACCCAATCACAAGTTGCTCCTCTTAAGTTCACCCTCCCTTTTGCTCTTTTTCAAAGTTTTGGTCTGTGACAGTATATAGTTGTGTATCATATGTCATTTCTATAATATATGTGAAACTGAAAAGGTTACAGGTTTTACCTTTCATTGACCAGATCTTAACAGTGTTATCCATTCCACAGCTAGCGATCCGATATATATCAGAAGGATGAAAGTCCTACAAAACATCACAAACCAGCTAATATGCTCAATCCTGGCTCCCATTAAGAGAGGGACTGCAATTAATTGAGTAACTTACCACGCTGAGTACTTCATTCCGATGACCTCCAGCACCAGCAAATACCAAAATGCATATTCCAGTATGAACATTCCACAAGCGAACAGATTCATCCTAGAACACTCGTGATAATAAGTTATGCCATATGAACAGTTGTAAAATTGATTGATACTGTAGGTACATCTAGCAAATGTATAAAAATTTTAATAAAGAAGATCAAATACAATTTTCCTTGAGAGGGAAGGATTAAGAAGGAAAGAGAGGATTACACAAGGTACATACCTTGCTGGCAGATAACACAAGAGATGGTTTCAAGGGTTGAGTCCTAATTTCATTTATTGAGTCTCCATGCCCCACAAAGCTCTGTTTAATCATAAACAGGTAGATTAAAAAAGATGAATAGACATCTGATATTAAGTCACCATGTAACTAGATTCAATTTTCAAGAGAACCTTTATCTTCCAAGTTTGTATTGTCAATACAACTTAACATGGAAAGATTCAACTTAATCTTCAGATAAAGATTAATTAGATGGTTGTTATAAACTCATTTGCAGAAATGCATTTTTTATAACTAAAGGAGCAACTACTTTTGTTTAACCATGTAAAGTGTGAATCAAAGATTTCATTTACGACCTTGTGTATCTTCTCTTTGCCAGCATCAATAACACGGAGAATTCCATTTATTCCGCCAGCCACTAGGAATGGACACCCATCAATATTGCAGGCCCAACTTACAGTGTAGAAGGATTCATCTTTCTGATTCACACAGAACATGGAAAAGGCTAAAGTATATGAGAACATATGTACGGAACAAATGAAACAACTGTGAACTTGCAATTTCTTACATCTTCATCAATATAAGACTGCAGCACCGCAATAACACCACCTTCGAGACACTGATATACAGTAACCTGATAAACAACCAGAAAATAAGGCACTAGTTGGTAATTGGCATACAATGAAAGCATATCCTGAGGCTAGCACGCTGATTCTTCTGTTGTTGCTATCTTCTTTTCAGTTTTGTATTTTGAAACATCTCTTAGATGACATATCTAGACCAAGAAAAAGATACCTCATTTACAAGAGGATGCACCTCTCCAAATTCTAAATTTATTTTTGCATCATCCATAACTCTCAATTTTCAACAAGATATATAATAGCATAATTCCACATTGTTAAGAGATAGTACAAGATTACAATCCATACCCAATTCAAAAAATCATAATCTTTGACATGAAAAATTCATCATAGTAAAGTATACCAAGAGGAAATTATCATCAATCTGTTAAAAATGTGGTACTCTGCAAGTGTGTATACACATACAGAAACTGTCAACATTACAGCATATACAGTACAGTTGAACAAAGTTGGCCCACCCATCCTAAGTCCTAACTATATAAAGACATTTTAGTTTATGATGCATCAATGAATCTACCAAGATAAGCATAAATGCAATTATCGGAAACAAAGGGGGTCCTTGGACCATCAAAATTGAAGCAACTTGCAAGACTAATTTTCGCTCATTTCATCTGAAACAAACAGTAGGTCAGCTCATATTGACCTTGAGGCGTTGAAACAAATAAGACAGACCAAGATGGGGAGAAAACAAAAACTGATGCTTTCTACCTAAATAGTAATACCTCTTTTCTCCATCACATCCAACAAGTTAACAAGCAATACATGCTCAAAATCAGACTCATCAGTTCTGTACTTGAGGCGTTAAAACAACTTACCAGACCAAGATGGAAAAATTTTAATGCTTTCTACCTAAAATAGCAGATTCATTAGTTCTGTTTGAAAAGCAGAAGACAAATCCTAAAAGAATGAAAATTTTGAACTTCCATACTAATACATGAACACTCTTCAACCCAAACACAACAACAAAATCACTCTTCAACCCAAAAAACTGGGTCGGGTTATACACGTACCCGTTTCATTCCAGAACTCAAGACAAATCCTCAAAGAATGAAAATTTTAAACTTTCCTACTAATATATGAAACCAACAATCACAACAACAACAGCAAGAGCAACCCATCAACTTCAAACAACTAGGTC
>DF360708.1:4860-29365 GCA_000787875.1 Solanum virginianum | reverse complement strand
AGTCGGATATGTTTAAAATGGTGGGTTTGAACATGTTCAGGTGTCTGAATGAGAACCCATTTGAAATGGGGTCTAGAAACAATTTCTTGTGCAAGTGTGTGTGTCTATTACCTATTAAGCCTAAATAAAATAACTTCCTAACTGATTTCCATTCCAGCTCCTGTTTGCACGTTGTTGCATGTTGATCCGGATAGTTGCAGAACACCATGTTCCGTTGCTATTGAGTGAAAAGATCACAGATTTTTGGCAGTGCCTTTTCCTCTACTTAATAGGAGACAGGAAACTCCAAGGGTGTTATTGATTGAATAAGATTGGAGAAACCTATGTCCCTGGACTATTCAAAATGTCAACGGGTGGGTGTCATTCTCCAAAGGTAGTATATTTTTGGACAATCCGACACAAGTGTGACATTGAAAGTGAAGGGTCCACAAAACTTGGGACAGAACTGATATTTAACTTGAAAAGAAAAGAAAAAGGTTGATTTGACTGTTGGCACACGTCAAAGGAAAACAAGATATCTCAACAAGAACCTTCTAGCATGCAATGAATTTTCTCTCGTGAAGGTTCTAGCATGCAACAAAAAGACATACCATCACACAAGTAAAAACTCCATAAAGCTCCCAATGTTTCTCATGGGTCTAGAACCTTAAACCATGGAACACAGAAGAGAAAGGGCATCGAGCAGTCCATAAGCATTGTTAGTTCAATGACTTCACTCTTTCCAACTTTTTTTCAACTTACATGTTAGATTAGATAGGTAGATACGTTTGACCCAGTTTTAAATGACAAATATTTTCTTTTTTCTGCCACTCAAAACAAGAAGGATGAAACCAACAGATATATGAAAATGCATTAGTCTAGCTTAATTAAATCTTATTGTTCAATGATTAATTAAGTGGTTTCTCAACAGATGCACCTGTAGAGAAATCAAAATAAAAAGATATGAGTAACTATCATGATTTTCCTAAGAACAGAATTTTCAGGCAAGCAAACAAGAGTAGAAAACACTAGTTATTCGAAATTACCTCACATAACTTAAAATATTGTAAGGAAGGCCAGCTATTTTGTACTCCTTCCAAATCAGACAACAAGCTTGTAAATCTTTGGCCTTGACGTAAGCACTGAGGAGGAAATCAAGACTTTGTCGTGAAGGGAGGAGACCAATCTCTTTCTTAATAGCCTGAAGGAGATCCAAGCCTAACTGTAAATTTATTGGGTCTTTTTCTGCAATCTGGCAGAAAACCTGCTCCATGATTACCAAATGGATATCAAGCAAGGAACACGCCGGAGCTACATAAAGGCATCACTATTAATGAGAACAATTTTGTCAAGTAAAAGAATCATATGCAGTGAGGAGAGTCATCTTGCACACAAAAACTGATGAGAGTAGATGAATCACAGGAACCCAAAAAGAACTGAGTTTCCATGATGTGTGATTATTCTCTGACACAATTATTTTTCCAATATCCAGCAGAGAAAAGGAAGACGTGGCAAACCTGATCAAATAAAACTTCCTTAGCCTCTTCATCATACTTGTATGCGTCTACCACCTTTTTAAGCAATTCAACAATAGATCTATCACAAAAGAGGGAAAAATTAAAGTAACTCCAAATTTCAGCAATATTTTCAAGAAACAATTATGAATTTAGACCTGAAATGATCTTTCCGAATACAATATGTTATGACCCTATAGGCGGCATCCACCCATTGATCGAGGCCGTTTAATTGCTCAAGTAGGTGGAGCAATCTACACAAATCTCCTTCAATTTGAAGCTTTTCCTGAAAGATATGAGTTAAAAGGGTAAAGGTATCAGAATATTAAAGGTGTCTAGGAAAAGATCCTTGGAAAGAGCACATATGCAAGAAAGCACTTACAATGAGACAGATCACTGCTTTTGGCTCCAATTTGCATTGAGCTTCTCTCATTTCGTTGTATATATCAAGGGCATCTGACAGTTGCCCATGTGAAGCAAGAGCTGAAGCAAGCACACTTCTGATTTCATTGAAAGCCTTTACAGGTACTCCTTGATCATGGATTACCTGCAACGTCCATTGATGCTTCTAAATCATGAGAAGAATCACATTTTCTTTTGACAAGATCATGCCTCTTCCAAGGAAAGAACAAAGAATACACATTCGCATAGATGTCCTACAATGCGGTTATCAGTTTGAGCAGTTCAATTTTTTTGTCCAAGGAGTATATTTCACATGAAAACTTTTGATTTGACAAGATAAAAAGCATGTGCTCGAATTTACACTAAATGTAGCATAGCTTCAAAGAAACTTATAATTATCTCCTAATATTCATATGTGCACCCATCAAACATGTGGCAGGAGAAACTTCAAGAGAATTAAATAAATATAACGAAGTAGACTACCGAAATCAAGGGAAAACCAGCTACTAAGAGTCCATGTATCTAACAAAGGATTTAGCATGAAAAACAGGAAAAATTAAGGCCATGAAAGATTTATAGTACTGAATATACTCATTGTTTACCTGTTTAGCCTTTTCAAACTGTCCAGAAGCTGCATATCCATTTATTAGGGCCATATAGACATGCTTTGTTTGTTGAACTCCAGAATCTTTCATCTCATCGAGAAACTACAAAATTTCAAATTACCAGCTATTATAGTTGCACATTTGTAGCCAATGTCGACAAGATAAGCATCTATCAGCTAATATGGAAAGAAAAAACAGATATTTTATAAACAAAGAGCAAAAGAGTCTATGCCTGAATAAATCAGATGAAGAAGATTCAAAGGAGCAGTTACCACTGAAAAATATTTTATGAAAACTTTGTGGTAAATCACTTCAAGAGGATTGCATTCACATAAAGGACACTTTTACATCAAATGGAAAGACTGGCACCATGACGATGGATGCATTGATGTAATGTGGTTAAAATTTGTATGCTAATTATACATTGTTTCCTCTCTTTTCGATGAGTGTTAATACTAGAATTTTTTTACGCCTTCACTAGTTCATTTGCAATAGACTATTTCTATCCCACTCTAGGCACCGGTTATCAACTTCTTATTTTAGCCACAATTTTCTTCAAAAGCAGTATCTACATAAAAAATGAAGGTTTTCAACTTCTTTTATATGGCCCAACCGCCAAATTCTCTATCCTACCCAGGAGTTCAAAAGTTTCCCTTCCACACTTGTCTCCAAGGGGATCGGGGATTTATCAATATGCTTGCCTTATTTTTGATAGTGCATGAACTGCACTAGTTTTATAATCTTAAATTCAAAACAAGCTCCATATAAGCTAGCTTTCCTTCTATAAAATCAAGGACATTATATCTCCATTCTAACTTTTACTCGCAATTACTGGACCACCATCTCTTAATAACTAGAAATATGATAAGAAAAAATTATCTAGAACAAGCTAGTAATGAAAACAATGCATCCACTCAAATTATCAAACCTAGTTACTCCAGAGAAATGAGAAAAGCAAGGGTGATCTACTGTCATATCCCCACAACATAATTTTGCCAAGTCAGAACAAAGGTTCTTTATCAAGATCACATAACAGAACTCATCACATGGGAATACTGAACTGAGATATAAAACCACGGACCTTAGATATGTCATCCCCAGTTGTGCAATTGCCTAACAGATAGCTGAAAGTCTGAGAGTCTGACTTCACATTAGCATCTTCCATTTTTTTGAGAACACCCAATGCAGCACGAGTGTCCTTCTGCAAGAACATTCAGCAAAAAAAATCGAGCTAAATAAAATAGAAGTAATAAGCACCACCCAACCATTACCACATCTGTGGATAGGGAAATTCAAGCAACAAAATTCCAAAATAGAAGTAATAAAAAGCCATCAAGCAGCTGCCATGGCTCACATGGATTGGACAGCCTTTCTCTCTCTGAGACACACAAAAGGCAGTTTCTGTATCTAAAATGCACGCACAAGATATTACTTTTTTTCCTTTTTTTGGAAACTGGTAAATTTGTACTTATCAGCATTTAGGGCTATTGCTGTCCCCCTCAAAAAATTTACAAGAAAAGACAGAGATACTTACAAGGATCCTATAAAATCTACTAGTTGGATTTCTTCTTCTATATTTTGTTCTTTATATCAAAAGCCTAAAGCAGCAATAACTTCCCATTTAATCTTCTGTAACAAGCATTCTTTCCCTGCAAAAATCCTCTGATTTCTCTCCTTCCATATAATCCACCAAATGCAAGCTAGAACTGTTCTCCACCATCTCTTCTAATTTCTACTTCCACCTCTCCTCATCCAGCAGCTAAGGAGGTCTACTATGTGTTCTGGCATACTCCAGTTCACATTGGCTATACTAGTGAAGAGATCCCATACTTGTGCTGTTACTTTGCAATGAAGAAAGAGGTGCTTGTTGGTCTCAAATGCCTCTTTGCATAGCATGCGTCTAGAGAGGCTATGATGATTCTCCTTTTCTGAACAGCCTCACATGTCAAAACATACTCTCCAAGCCACTAACCAAGTAAAGCACTTCACCTTTGTTAGAGCCACACTCTTCCAGATAGTATTCCAAGGACCTGCTCATCTTCCTGCAGTTACAGACAGCCCCCATTTGTACAATCTATTGATGGAGAACAGGTCATCCTTATGTTTCCCCCATAACAATATATCTGCTTCCATGTTGGTACCAAGGAATCCGCCCTATCAGATTCAACAACTCTGTTACCCATGCAATGTTCCAATCATCAAGTAACCTCCTGAAGACCAAATTCCACCCCTGTGGAGACCACAATTCCTGTATGCTACTTTCAGGATTCACATAGATAGAGAAGAGTCGGGAAATAGAGACTGTAGGCTACCATGTCAACTCCAATTAAAATAATTGTGGTGTATGTGCCAACTTGCACCTCGAAAAATTCTATGAGATACTTGTTACCTCCCACCACATCAGGCACCAGGTAACTCTGTCCACGAATGATTAGGCAAAGTAGAAGATATCACCTAGTGTTTTTATCTTTGTTGGAATTTGAACTTGAGACCACATAGTTTTTTACCCACTTTATTGATCACTAGGTTACACCCTTGGATGCTTGTCATTATATATATGTATCGACTATAGAATTAATGTTAGTATAAAATGCAAGTTAAGGTTGCATACAATAGACCCTTGTAGTCGGGCCCTTCCCCGGACCCTGCGCATAGCGGAAACTTTAGTGCACCGGGCTTGTGATGAACAATTTTAAGAGGAAATCTAAAGACCGTGTATCCTAAAATATGACATAATGTATTTTTAACATTGAATTACTCTTAGAATCATGAAAAAACATTTCTTTCTCTAATTTTTATATAGAAATACAAACATTACTCAAAATTAAATCAATGAAAAAATAAGTATAATTAATTAACAAGTAATAATAATATAAATAAGTAGCATTTTTTGTGCATTATATGTGTGTATGCACATACTACTAATATGCGCATTTCAAATTCAATATGCACATAAACCACACATACTACTAATATGTGCATTTCAAATTCAATATGCACATAAACCAAAGTGGGTTTTGATATGGAAAAAAATATGATGATCAAGCAGCTAACAACTGATGCAGTATACGAAACTGGAATTATTTTCACTAACATGAGAACCGGATGACCCTTAGCTCTAGTCGTATAACTTTTGTAGAGATACAATAAACTTTTGCCACATATTTAGTGAAATTATTAAGGTAAACTTGCTAGAGTTCTTAGTATGTCTACATCCACTAAAACGGTAAACCTTACTGCTCAAATGATGCAACTTAAAATTATGCAAAATCCTTTGATGTATTGTTCCTTTCATTCAAAAGACGTTCTATAAGTACTCTAAGATAGACTCGGTCAAACGAAGACCACAAGATGCAATAAATGGGTATGAGAGCAAAAGTCATTCATGCAATGACTTACAACTCAAGCACAGAAGATAACAAAATAAAAGGGGAACCCACCTCTCGGAAATATCCTGCCATAATGGCGTTGTACATGTGCGTGGTAGGCTTCAGGTTAAACTTCTCCAAATCCTTGAGCATGCCATATGCGCCTTCAAACTGCAGTTAGGATGTCATAGAGAACATAGAGCTAGGCTAGTTAAGCGAGTCACTCAATATTTATAGAAAAATATTATTCCCCGATAAGAAGAGGAAACTTACATCCTTTATTCTCACAGTCATATTTATCATAATCCTGAAGGTTTCGTTATTTGGCTTGATATCATGATGAAGTATCATTGAATACATTTGATGAACCTAAGATTCATGAGGATAAACATTAAATGATGATTTATGCAAACAATATATGAATCAAAGAAACAAGATGCGCAATGGACAATTTGAAATATAATCACTCAGTTACTAGCCACTCACTGGAAAAACTACTAACGTGATTTTCAATTCAAAGAATCAGCCAAGCATTAATCCAGTTGACAATGAAGGATGAAGAGAACATACACAGGTTGAATTCAACTGAAAAATCTATCGTCGGCATGATTTTACCATTTATTTGATTTGAAATCATGAACTTAGTACTTATTCATGCACTGATAATACATGGATCAATATTTGTTAAGTCCATTTGCTATTTAATACATAACTTATTTGGAGACCCCAACTTTGTTGCTCATAAGGGTTAAAAGCTCCAACTAAGCAGAAAAAGGGAAATAAAATTTCTCTTTTGAGAAGAACTAATTCGTTACTTTTGCCCCTAAAGATCGACATTTCACAAAATACCTAGTGTAGTCCCACAAATGTGAGAACTAAGGATCGACATTAACTGCATAAAATAACTTCTTAGCGCACACTTCGCAATCACATAAATCTCATTAATGAAGGGCAAAAAACACCCATATACAAGAATTATGCTGACAAAATAGAAACCTTAGAAAAGCATATGATTTTCAGTGAACGACACCTAATCTACTAAAGAGAAATAATGGCTAAGAGGTCATTCCTTGAGTGAAAAAAGTCCTTTTCTGTGCACTTTAGCAACTATCTGTTCCTTGATTTCCATAATACTCCAATGTTATGACCAGTACTGAAGTGCGAAGACCCCAAGGGTTTTAGTCCATCACTAACTATTTAGTCCATTAGTTTTCCGAATAAAACAAGATGCCCAGGAGCTGTGATTCTATATCCAGGTTAGGCAAATGAGAATCAAAATTGTATTCTAATTATTTATACATTAATAGCAAATTTATGAGAACAACCAAGGAATATTTGTGACCATTAAATCTCATCCAATTTGTGTGTGTCCTAGCCCAAACTATATTACTAAAGTAGATTAAGCTAATGAAATAAAACATCAAAAAGATATGGGATTCAAACTAACCTACCAAATTGTACTCACAGCTTTTATCGCAGGCTTCTAGTATGGAATTAAATGTCTCCAATGATAAAGTCAGACCTTCTTTAAACATTTGATCAACCATATCTAGTGCAGCATGTACCTATTTACGAAGTTGCAACTATTAGTACATTAGAGAAGTTCACATATCAACCAGAACATGTAATACTCTTAGTGGGTGTTTGGATTGGCTTATCTTTAGTAGCTTTTGGCTTTTAAGCATTTTTTTTCATTTTGGAAGTGTTTGATAACATTAAAAGAACTTTTAAGCACTTTGCACTTTTTTAAAGTAGAAGTACAAAAAAAAAAAAAAAACAAAAGCCAAAAATTGGGGGTTCCCAACTTATGGCTTTTGGCTTTAAATTTATAAGCCACTTTAAGAAAAAGTCAATCCAAACACCCTTTATTTCGCACAAAGAAGCCTCCAAGCACTGAATAGAATTTCCCCAAAATAACCGGTCCATACCTTAAAAAACTCACAACAGTAAATAATAAGGTGCTGATACTGGGATGATGTTGGCTTAATCTCCAACTCAGCATGTAAATTTCTGAATTCAAGAATAACATCTTCAACCTTCCATCAATAACAGAGCAATCAGAACAATATTTCACTAATGACAGATATTGAGTACTAGCATAACTACCTAGTCGTTTGGCAACTGCAATAGTTTACTTAAAATTTTCGACCAATTCTGTGTTTGCAGAAAAAAGAAATGCTTAATGCAATCCAGGAACAAAAAAAATAATTAGAAGTGTGATATACAACACCATGTTATACTCCCTTTAACTTCCATTATTCCAGGGCATGTGTAATCAGTTGACACTGTTTGACTGAAAAAAAGCTTAAGATGTTAATTTAACTTGTGATTTGTGCAAACAAACAGCCTCTTAGATATTCTATCTGATAATCTTTAGCATTTAAAATTTTCTTTCTTCTGCAAGCATCATGTGAATTGTATACCAACGGAGATCACAAGCAGAATTAATGAGAAAATCCTCACCGCTAAACTTGGCATGTTACTTGTATAATCATAAATGAATTTTGAGAGGTTCTTTGCTCCAATACCTGCTTTGAGAGAGACTACATTAGGATGCATGAACAGAATATAAGTTGAAGAGGTTAGGGCTCTTTGTTAATCAACAAGATTATCATAGAAGTAAAAGATTTTCAAACAGCAACAGAAAAGGAAAATCTTCAGTTTCTTGTAACTGATGCCAATACTCACAACATTTTCCCTATACAGTAATTTATTCATTTCTCTGAGAAAACTGTATAGCAATATATGTTCACAGATTTAGATAATAATCCTTTTTAAGATGTAGTGGGACAAGTCCGACATAGAGGTCACACTATGAGTTAAACAATAAGATGATGCCAGTGATTGTTAAATCAACTGTATAGGTGCCTCTAAATAAAAATAAGGTGACGAGTGTACCTATGGTTACCAACTCCTGAAGAAACATCTTTGCGGAGGACTCCAATAGCAACTTCCCCAAAAACTTGAAGATATTTGTGACAAAATCAGTAGATATAAATTTTGTTATGTCAATAGTTCGTAGAAGCCTCTCAAAATCCTTAACTCGATCACTTTCGCACAGCGCTAAGAGATAGTTTTCTGCAACATGTTCAACATTGTGAGTTCTAAAATATGCCATTATTGCAGAGAAAGCCTCTGCCAAAACCCATCATGAAATGTATTTAAGAATGATTTGTAAGATTCTATGATGTCACCTCACTGCAAAGACGGACTCTAGATTCATCAACAATTTGCAAACGCATTATAAACATAATGCACAGCAAACATGAAAAAAGAGACATGCGACTCAAATCATTTTAATCACTAATCATTAAGTGCAAGGTACCACAAGTAACTTCTAATATCCAGCAGAATCAACCAATTGAAGTGTACAGACTAAAATAGTAATAAGGGCATGTTTACAGTAAATTGCAAACCTTGAAAGGCAGATTTATCAGCACCATCATAAAGAGAGAGGTGGTAGCGGAGTTCTTCTATTTTATCTTCATTTTCAACTTTAGTCCAAAGCAACATCTCATAGTAAGCTAATCTTGCAAGTGAATCAGTATTGCTATCCATAATGAGCTCACAGAAAAAATCAAACTCCTGTACCATGCCAAAATCAATAAAATACATAAGAATTGGACGATAGCTCTCCTCTTCTACTTGGAAACCCTGTTCCTTCATTGATTTAAGAAGTTGATAAGCCTTTGAAAGCTGCTTCAACGACACCTCTTCATCCTTACTTTCTCTGGCCTTCTCCATGCAGATTCTTATTAGAGCATTATATTCTTTCCGCCCAGTTTCTCTTCCCAATTTACCAAACACTTTAATGGTAGTATCAGCCCCCAATTTGCAGGCACATTGTTTAACCAACTGCTGGAAACGGCTTATTTGAGTACTCTTGAAGGTCCACTTTTCCTTCCTTTCTCGTGCTATTTCTTTCCGCCGCAATGACATGTTGCATTTTTGTACATTTGATAACCATGGTACATTCAATACATTTTCCAAGCAACTTCCATTACTACTCGCTTCTGAATCACTCAAATAAGAATCAAAATCACCTATAATAAAAGAAAATCAGAAGAATATATGGATAAATGGTCTGTTAAGGCAAATGCATACAGACAACAGACGAAAAAATAAATAGATATTCTAAGTCGTGCATTCTTTGCACACATCTAATTACATTCTTGTAAAAAGAATATACAGTTTCCAAGCCACTTAGCAGACATGACTGATCTCTAGTTTGAACATGCAATATACCAAAGTTCAAAAAGCAACAATCTAAGAGTCAATAAAAGAATAAACCAAGAGAATGTAATTTTCTTTTTAAGAAAAACCACTCCAGCATAAGTTTGTTGTCTTTCTAAGATTTTAACTAAGACTTAGAATCCTTTTTTTTTTTACCCCTCCCCCGGATCTCCCACCTTTTTGCTCCCTAGGTAATTTGAAATCACAACCTTCAAGTTGGAAGTGAGGGTGCTTATCATCCGGAAAACTCCTCTTGTCACTTAGGGTCCATTGGTTACAAGCATTAGGGGGTTTAAGTTCAGCAACTCTTGGCTTATAAATGCATTCAGTGTTTGTTTGTGACGCTTTGTGGGTATAAGCTAAAACTAGGATAAAATTTATACCAAAATCACGAGACTAAGTGGGACTACCTATCCTGGTTATAATCAATTTCAGGGATTTAACCGTGCTTTGAACCAAACAACTCTTACAACACAAACTATTAAGGATGCACATGATTAATCAAATTAGCTCAACCCGAAAAAGGGGGGAAAAGAAGAGCATACCACAGAGCATCGATGATATTTCTCTTGACAGCAGGTTTGCTGATTCTCCTGCACAAACAAGCAAACCAAAAACAAAACATAAAATAATTAAACAATTCCAAGTGTTTCTCCTTTTGCCTTTATAACAATGAACTGGATTTCTCATATCGTCACTCAACTAATAGTTATTATCTAACCTAAATTACAACATATTCAATCTAATTTCACAAGTGGGGTCTGGGCAGTTGGGAGAATACCCACACTGTTTCCATAAACCCTCAGCTCAAATACGAAAATCAACAACATTTAAGCAAATAAGAAATGGAAAATGTGGTTACCATAGTCAGCAGCTGAGCTAAAATCGGAAGTTTCAGCAGCTATTTCACTGAGAGACTTGGAAGAATCATTAGGTGATACATAGTGTTTCAGGGCAATATCTTGGGCTGAAGTTGAAGCGGAAACAGGTTTCCATTGCTTTGACAATTTAGTGGCGGAACGGACCAAAGCGCTTAGGGTTTTGGATTTGGAACCAGGCATCAGCAATGACCCGATTGAATTTCCTGATTCTTTCTCTGTGAACTGAAAGGAACAGAAAAAAATTCAACCCTTTTCTCCTTAACAAGAAAGATGAAGATGAGATTAGAACACTTTTTAAGGTTTGATTAATTGTTCTAAAATGGATTAGCCTAATCCAGAAAGGAATTTGGAGATTGATTATGAAAGGAGCCAACAATCAAACTACTGTAAAATGTTTATTGGAGCTTGTTCCTCAAGGCTAAAGTGAAAATTTGCACAAGTAGATCACATTGGATAAGAATAACTTTATAATATAAGTTTTTTTTTGTAATTTTATTTTATCGAAATATTCGAAATATGATATAAATTTATCCTAGTTTTTATAATTATGTCTTCTTCCTCGTATCAAATTGTGCTTCGTGGATGATGCATGGTTGCCTATCTAGTGCCTATTCGATATTCGATGTCCTCATCAGAGCCTGACTAATCCAGATTCACTCGGGTGTGGCTCACGTCCTCATCAAAGTCTAACTAATCCATATTCCCATTGCGTATGGCTCATGTCCTCATCAGAGCCTAATTACTCTAGATTCGCATCGCGTATGACTTATTCGGAGGAAGCACTTTCTATGAAGGATTTTTCTATACTTAGGACTCGAACTTGAGACCTCAGGGCTCGAACTCCAAACCTATAATTAAGGAAGGAGCAGTCTCGTCCACTGTATCACATCCTTTGATGATACTGTTACTCTTTTAAGTGTATGTTTTTAGTTTAATTTATAAAAACGTATTAATAAATGATTTTTAAATCTTACCTATATAAATTAATGGATATATTATCATTTTAAAATTTTCATAGATATTGGAATTTAAATGTTATTTTATTAAATAAAATATAAAAAATACTTAATATTTTATCATCTTTTTTGAAGTAAATAAAACATATTCTCGGATTCCTTGTACTGAAAATATCAATGGAGGAATTCTACTAAGGAAAGGGGGAAAAAGTTTATTCTCTTTTAGGAAGCACAAGTGAGTTTCTTTCCTTTTTACTTGTATTGGCAGACAATTAATTTTGAAACTGTAGAAAGGACCTTTTTTTCTTTCGTCACTGTATCACATCATCATTCACTGTGTCATATCTTTTGGTGATACTCTTACTCTTTTAAGTATGTATTTTAGTTTGATTGATATGAAATTAAAGTATTAATGAATGATTTTTGAATCTTATCGGCATAAATTAATGAATATATTATAATTTTAAACATGTCATAGATATTGAAATTAAAATGTTATTAAATATAAAAAGTATTTGATATTTTTTGGTTTTCTTTTTTGAACTAAAGATACATATTCTTGGATTCCTTATTACTGAAAATATCAATGGAGGAACCCTACTAAGGAAAGGAAGAAAAAATTTTATTCTCTTTTAGGAAGCATTGTATTGGCAGAACAATTAATTTTGATAAGTGATATAGTTTAGGATCAAATATATCTTTCAATTAAAATAATTTGAGATAATTTGGGATCAATCTCTTCTCAATGCATTTTAAGTCGAGTGTGTCGCATAGGATTTGCCTAATGCGTTTTACATCTCCTATGTGATTTATAAGTTAGCACATAATATGAGATTTATTCAATGCGCACAAAATGCTCACCCAATGAACAGAGATTGAAACAGAGTTTCTAGCGGTTGCGGATTATTTTGAAATTAAAAAAATCAAAATAATTCAAAAATACTTTTAATACTAATGATTGCTCCCAAACAAAGAAAAATGAGTCAAATTTACCTTTAATCTATTTGATAGGATAAATGACCTTTTTTCCTTCCTCCTGCTCTTTCTATTTCATCATCAATGGTTTCTTTTTCTTCCTCCTCCTCATTGTTTTTTTTGTTTAAATTCGATGAATCAAAAAGGTGAATTTTTTTAAGCGAATTATTTATCAAAAATTTAAACATCGAGAGGATTTCATATATAAATTTTGAAATTGTTTAGAGATAAATTTGAGTTGAGCGAGATAAAATTCGTCAATATATACTTTATGTATGGTCATGAAGTGGTTATTTAATTTTTTGAGTGTATCATAACATATAATCAGTGTATTGCTCATGTATACATACACTATATTGTATAGTCAATATACTTTCTATGACTTTTGACCAACTATAATATATAGTCATTGTATATTCTCAATTACTTTTTATGTAAATAAAATATAATTATATTTGTTATAAACTAATAATCTCATTATATACCTGTAAAACTAGCCCTAAATTTATACCTAAGCATCAAAAGACAAGCTTCACAAAATATGCCCTAAAGTCTATAGCATAATAGTTGATTATTATCATTATTGGGTAACGATGGGTGATGATCAATTCTTTTTTTGTTGTCCATGCGGTATTCGATGTTCTTATTGGAGTCCAACTAATTCGGATTCACAATGCGTAATGCCTATGCGGAGGTTTTCCCCAAGGTTCAAACATACCCTTATTGGAGCCCGACTATCCAAATTCACGTCGCGCAAGGCCCATTAGGAAAAAACGCTCCCAGAAAAAAGCTGCTTCCTCCTTGAAGGCCTAAGGAAGAGCCTATTCATGTGCAGTTAGGATTTTCTATGCTCAAGACTCAAATCCGAGACTTCTGCTTAAGGAGGAGAGTAGTCTCATCCACTTAAAAAAAAAAGTCTCATTCACTCAACGATATTCTTTATATATTAACAATGTTATTGGCCAATGGATTTTGACGCCTAGATAAGATTTTATTAAAAATAATGACGTGTGGAGAATGATTCTAAAGTCCAAGCATACCAGTCCGGCCAAGTTTCAAGAATCTAAGTCACATTGTAAATAAAATTAACAAAATTCTACAATATTATGTCATTTTAAATAAATAGATAAAGACTACACATGCACTTTCAATAAAAAGTATATACTAATATAATAAATAACCTAGAAAACACACCACATTACTCATTAAGTTATAATATGTTAAAATACATCGATACGGTATACATATAATTTTGTACTGAAATTTCTTAAAGGTTCAGTGGGTTGAGGCTAGTCCTTAATTAGAGGTAGCGTCCTCTTGGTTTCGAACTTGTACTATTTTTAGATAAAAGTCTCACATCGATAAAAAATAGATGAGATATCGAATATACAAGTAAATATGCTAGCAAGCTAGGTCATTAGGCAAAATCCCAGTGCTGAGTCTAGACAAATCTCATATGATAGAGGCAAAAGTAAAACACAAGAGTGATACTGTTTATATAAGTAAACATGCAGTGACATGTAGGGATGACAATGGGGCGGCAAAATTTTTAAACCGCCCCGCATAGACCAGCCCCGTTCCGTTTAAATTTTAAAGTTTTTTTATTTTTTAATTGAATTTAGTTTTTTTCGGCTAATTAACGTCGCAACAACTAATTAACTATTTTTAGTTGACATTTTACCAATTGCTTCTTAATCGTTACTTAAAAGTTTCTAATTAACATTTTAACAACTAACAATTACCGGATATTTCTAGTTTAAATTTTAGAGAAAAAATTAAATTAAAGTCAATATTTAATATAAAAAGTTTATATTTTTGATTTTTGTTAATTACAAAAATTTAATTTCTTCGAATTCATATTTGATTTTTTAAACCCTCACCTGCTCGCCTCGCATTAGTTTCAAAAATAGTTACTTTAACCCACACCGCACCCGCCCCGTACAGGCATAGCTCTAAACCTGCCCCGCCCCGCCGTCATCCCTAGTGACACATTTTAAAGTCGTGCGGGTCTAGGTCCAAAGCGAACAATATCACGAGCGGGGTATATAAGTAAACATGCCTGCGCGTTTTAAAGTCGTGCAGGTCTAGGCACAAAGCAAACAATATCATTATAGCGGGGTATATAAGTAAACATGTCTATGCATTTTAAAGTCGTGAGAGTCTAGGTCCAAAGCAGAGAATATCACTAGCGTGCTGGGTCATTACATTGAGTATGGAAATATATTCTTGTAGGGAGTGCTAATTCTAAATTTGCCAACATAAATTTAAATTAGTCAGGCTCCAATGCAGATATCGAACATAATTTTAGAAATACGAGTTTAGTGCTAATAACTTTAAATTCTAGACACACTTCTGATTTTAATATTCCATGATACGAACTAAGAAGTAGAGTAATTAAAAACAAGGAGACCAAGCTATCACTGTCCTGCCGGAATTGTCAAAACCAACAAATTGTAAAATTTAAGGCTAATATCCAACAAAGCCGGCAAATATAAACTTTATTGCATATTCCTATTAGCTAAATAACTGCCCTGTGGCCTGCAACTAAGCCAATAAGCTTTGTTCATTTCCATGTTATAAAAACAAAGACAATTATAAAGTTTTTGTGTATTGTTGTTTGTTCAAGAAAACATCATGGGAGATAAAGGGATGTTTAGATTTGCTGATAAAAAAGACAAGTTGTTAATGTTCTTTGGGACTTTAGGTAGTATGGGAGATGGACTACAGATTCCTCTAATGATGTTTGTGCTTAGTGATGTAATTAATGATTATGGGGATTTAAGTAACTCTGTTTCTATGAAGACTGTTAACAAGGTGACACAATAATTAATTAGCTTTGTATTGTTAATTAGTAGTAATCATTGATTAAGTGAAACTGTTTTGTTTTCATTTTGTTGCAGCATTCTCTCAGGCTACTCTATGTTGCTATTGGAGTTGGATTGGCTGCTTTTGTTGGTAAGTGAAGTTAAGGTTCATCAAAGTAGGATCTCTTGTCTCTTAGTTTATTGCTCTACGCGGATTTACAGGTTCACGTGAACTCAGTAATTTTTGTTCAAACTTTATATATGTACTAATCCTGAATGTTGAAACTGGTCTATGAGAAGTTACTGAACTGAATTCGGAGTTAAAATGAGGTTTTTAGGCCCAAAGTTGTGTTTTTAGTTGTTTACATTCAGAGTTTGAAAGCTTGGATAGGAATTTCGACAGTTCTAGTAGTTCCGAAGGGTGAACATGATTTCTTCATCTAAAACGAACATGAGTAGCTCAAAAACAAATACTAGGGTTGTGGAAACCATGAAGAACTAATAAAGTAAAAAAACTAAATAATTTGTAATCATTGGAAAGTGTGCATGCATATATTGTTTATTCCTTCGTTTAGAATGCTTTTTAATGGATGTCCAAGATATTCACTAAGTATCTACAAGCCGCATGACTTTTGTTTATCTCTTTGAAGAAGGACGAACTCCTCTTTATAATATACAAGTCGATGTACGATGTTGGAAGAAGAATTGCTTATTTCAAGTTTCATGCATGAACTAGGTTCAGGATTCCGACTGGGAATTGCTCATTTATCTGAACCAGCTAACTCTATTACCTGACTAGAGGTCGGGAGTCGCCTTATCTTATGGTAGGGGTAGCCCCAGTGGGAAGGGTCAGGGGTTCATTTTTGGATTATTTGACTGTGAACTTGGTTATAAGTATTATATATCAACTTGTGATTGTTGTAAAAACTTGCAAACTTCAAATCCTGGATCGTCTTTTTCTTATTTCTTCATGATTGTTGCAAAAGATGATATGTTGAAACATTTGCGAGTGCAGAAGGATTATGTTGGGCAAGAACTGCAGAAAGACAGACATCTAGAATGAGATTAGAGTATCTAAAATCTGTATTGAGGCAAGAAGTTGGATTTTTCGACACACAGGCAGCTGAATCTTCAACTACTTATCAAGTAATTTCAACTGTATCAGCTGATTCAACTACCATCCAAATTACCATTGGCGAGAAGGTATGTATACGTTCTCTTCCATTTGTGTTGTGAATAATTTTTTGTTGAGAATAGTTATAACGACATACTCAGTGTAATCCCGCAAGTGGGGGTCTGATGTACGCAAACCTTACTCCTACCTTTAGTATTAGTTTTAATTATCGAAAAAAAATATATAATAGCCAATCTTTATTCTCAAGTTTTACATTTTATAGCCTCTTATCTTTATTTTGTGCTTTGATGCAGATACCTGATTGCCTAGCTTACATGTCATCCTTCCTGTTCTGTCATATATTTGCCTTTGTACTCTCATGGAAGATCACGTTGGCCGCAATACCATTCACCTTAATGTTCATCATTCCCGGACTTGGATTTGGTACAATGATGATGAATGTGGGAATGCAGATGATAGAGTCTTATGGAGTCTCCGGTGGAATAGCAGAACAAGCTATCTCTTCTGTAAGAACTCTGTATTCTTATGTAGCTGAGAACCAGACCCTCGAAAAGTTCAGCCAATCGTTGCAGAAAGTTATGGAACTAGGAATAAAACAAGGCGTTGCTAGAGGGTTGTTGCTAGGTAGTTTGGCAATGGTTTATATTAGTTGGGCTTTTCAAGCATGGCTCGGATCGATTCTAGTTAGCAAACATGGAGAAAAAGGAGGTGATATATTTGTAGCAGGTTTCAATATTCTTATGGCAGGATTGTAAGTTTTCTTATCCTATGTTGCTCGGACCTTCAAAAAATGTCACTGGATAGGTGTCGAATCCTCCAAAAGTAGTGCATTTTGGAGAATCCGAGCAATACAGTTCATACCTTAATACTCATGTTTTTAGTCTCTATATGTTGCTAGAAATGATGTTGATTAAGCTGTTCATGTTCTTGTAGAAATGTTCTGTCGGCTCTTCCAAATCTTACAGCAATGACGGAGGCAAAGTCTGCTGCTATTCGGATCACTGAGATGATTGATCGAGAACCTGCAATTGACACAGAAGACAAGAAGGGGAAAGCATTGTCATATGTAAGAGGAGAAATTGAATTCAATGGTGTATACTTCAGTTATCCCTCAAGACCCGATACGCCTGTCTTGCAAGGGCTAAACCTTAGAATTTCACCTGGAAAAACTACAGGACTTGTTGGGGGTAGTGGTTCAGGGAAGTCCACAATCATTTCATTGCTTCAGAGATTCTACGATCCCATTGAAGGCGATATTTCGTTGGATGGACACAAGATAAAGAAACTCCATATAAAATGGCTGAGGTCCCAAATAGGTCTGGTTAATCAAGAACCAATTCTCTTTGCAACAACCATAAAAGAGAACATACTATTTGGCAAAGAGGGAGCAACTATGGAAGAAGTGGAGAAGGCATCTAAAGCTGCAAATGCTCATGATTTCATTATTAAGTTACCAGATGCATATGAAACTCAGGTACATAATCTCAGTTTCATAATACTCCCTCCGATTCAGTTCGTTTGACTGGTTTTTACTTGGCATGAGTTAAAGAAAATAAAGAATAATTTTGAACCTTGTTTTGTGGTCTTAAACGTGCCATATGAAAAGTTAGAACGAAGGAGTTGTCAAAAAAGGGACGAGGCATTCTTTTTGAAATGGACTACGAAGGGAAATAAGACGGACTGTGTTCTAAGTCCTTGTTATAATTGAACCTTCAAATGTTGCAGGTAGGCCAATTTGGTCTGCAGTTATCTGGAGGACAAAAGCAGCGAATAGCCATAGCGAGGGCATTGATTAGAGATCCAAAAGTCCTGTTGCTTGATGAAGCTACAAGTGCATTGGATTCACAATCTGAAAGAGTTGTACAAGAGGCCCTGGATCATGCATCTATGGGAAGAACTGCAATCGTCATAGCTCACCGACTGTCCACCATTAGAATGGCAAATAAGATAGTGGTTCTTCAACAAGGGAGAGTAATCGAGTCTGGAACACACGAAGAGCTTATGCAAATGACGGATGGTGAAGGTGGAGAGTATTACAAAATGGTGCAGCTGCAGCAGCTAGCCACATTTAGTGATGTTGCCAATACCCCTATTCAAAAGACTGGTGGAAGAAGTAGCTATCAAAAAGGTACTAATACCCCTCAAAGTCCATTCAACATGATCTCTAGTGCAGCAGCCACGCCGCTCATGTACCCGTTCAGTCCAGCATTTTCTCGAAGTACACCATTCTCAGCTCCTTACTCCATTCAGTATGAAGAACCATATGACAGTTATGATGACCATTTCACAAAGGAGGTTAGTCCAGCACCTTCACAATTGCGTTTACTCCAAATGAATGCTCCTGAATGGAGAAGAGCTTCGCTCGGATGCATGGGAGCGATAGGTTCAGGAGCTGTTCAACCAATAAATGCCTACTGCGTTGGGGCTGTTATATCCGTTTACTTCCGGCCTGATAAATCTTCCATCCAATCCCACGCGAGGATCTATTCTTTTATATTCATAGGCCTTGCTGTATTCAACTTCTTCACAAATCTAATCCAACAGTATAGTTTTGCTGTCATGGGAGAAAGGCTAACCAGAAGGATAAGGGAGATGCTGCTTGCCAAGCTCATGACCTTTGAGATCAAATGGTTTGATCAAGATGAGAACACGAGTGCAGCCATATGTGCTCGGCTATCAACTGAAGCAAACATGGTTCGTTCCCTTGTGGGAGACCGCATGTCATTGCTAGCTCAAGCATTTTTTGCCGCTACATCTGCTTATACATTAGGATTTTTCCTAACATGGAAGCTGGCCCTAGTGATGATAGCAGCTCAACCTTTGCTCATTGGAAGCTTTTACGCGAGAACTGTACTGATGAAGAGTATGTCTGTAAAAGCACAGAAAGCTCAAAGAGAGGGAAGCCAATTAGCAAGCGAAGCTGTTATTAATCATAGAACAATAACTGCTTTTTCATCTCAGAAAAGGATAGTAGGGCTCTTTAAGGACACATTAGAAGGTCCGAGAAAGGAAAGCATACGACAATCTTGGTATGCCGGTGTAGGTCTATGTAGCTCTCAATTCCTAGCTGCAGCTTCTACAGCTTTAGCTTACTGGTACGGCGGAAAACTATTGTCACAAGGGGAAATATCTCCCGAAAAACTTTTTCAAGCATTTCTAGCATTGCTTTTCACTGCTTATACCATTGCTGAGGCAGGAAGCATGACTAAAGATATATCTAGAGGAAGTAATGCTGTAGGTTCAGTCTTTGCAATCCTCGATAGGAAAACCGAGATCAATCCAGATGATTCATCAGCAATAGATGCAACGAGAACACAAATAAGGGGACATGTTGAGCTTAAAAGAGTATCCTTTGCTTATCCATCAAGACCAGATCAACTGATCTTCAGAGGATTAAGCCTCAAGATAAGTGCAGGAACCACAGTAGCATTAGTTGGACAAAGCGGTTGTGGAAAATCAACAGTAATTGGGCTTATTGAAAGATTTTATGATCCAGATAAAGGATCAGTCTATATCGACGAAAGGAATATAAAAGACTACAACTTGAGATCCCTGAGGCAAAGAATTGCATTAGTTAGCCAGGAACCAACTCTCTTTGCAGGAACTATCTACGAGAACATTGCATATGGAAATGAGCACGCCAACGAAGCTGAGATAATAGAGGCTGCTGTACTTGCTAACGCTCATGAGTTTATAAGGTTAGATATACATTCATCACAAACTTGTTAGAAGTTCTTTCATAACGAAGTCCGTTTTACCAAGAGTTAATAGTCAAAAACACACCTGAAGTAACATGCTTTTGCGCACTGTGATTCCTACCTTGAGGTGTGTTTTGATGAATAGGTAGTGATAGTTCAGATACGAAACACAAACATATGAGTGATATGATAGTTCAGGTAGAAAAGTCACAAAATAGTGATACTTCAAATGTTCTTTTTCTGATTTCCACATGACTCGACACCATTTTTACACCAAAAAAAAATTGTAGTACACGCACCATCAAATACTAGTCGAGGTGTGTTTATATAGTTGTCAATGGTTCAACTAGGAAAAGTGAACGCATGATAGTTCAGGTAGAAAACTTATAAAAGCACGATACTTCAGGTCCCTTTACTTTGAACATTACACTAACTCATTTACTTTTGTAATGCAGTGGGATGGATGATGGATTTGAAACTCAATGTGGAGAAAGAGGAGTGCAACTATCAGGAGGTCAGAAACAACGAATAGCCATCGCTCGAGCAATACTCAAGAACCCGAGAATCCTGCTTTTAGACGAAGCAACTAGTGCTCTTGACACTGTGTCTGAAAGCGCTGTCCAAGAAGCACTAGAGAAAATGATGGTTGGACGAACATGCATTGTCGTGGCTCATCGCCTTTCTACAATACAGAAAGCTACTTCTATTGCTGTTATAAAGGATGGAATAGTTGCAGAACAAGGCTCACATTCTGATCTACTTTCTATAGGAAAATATGGTGCATATTATTCTTTGGTAAAATTGCAAGGGGAAAACTCTCCTTACAGGTAAACTTGGAAAAATGATAGTGTTGTTTCATACAAAGGAACTTGTTTTGTGTTACATTTGCCATCATTTTTGTGAATTGAGCTATGGTATACTACTTTCTATGAATATTCTCGTCATATTTATCGCAAACAACTTCTTTATCCCCATAAAGTTAAAAATAACGTTTTCGTATGTCCTACCCTCTCCTAGACTGCCACTTGTGAAATTATACTGATACGATGTTGTAAATGCAAAGTTTGGATGCATATAGGTTTTCTTTTTAGTAGATGGTATAGTTTCCGTTGTTTCATAATGTCGTGTAACTACAATATAAAAATCAAGCTTATGATATTGCAAACAAAAAGTAAGATACAATATAAAATTCTTATACAAAGAAAAGATAAGAAACTTAATAAAATAAAATTATTAAATAAAAATATCGATAAAATAACAAAAAGATAAAGTTATAATGCAATCATCTCAAATCATTTGTTATATAAAAAAGAAAATTTTTTATGATTCGATAATAATGAGTTTAACAATATGGTAAGTAAAATTTAAAAAATAATAAATTAAATATTATTATATTTAATGTAACGACTACAATTACACAAAAGTAACTCTCGTACTTAAATATCAAATCCTTAACCATTTATTTTTATGCTTCAATTTCCTTTTTTTTTAAAATATAATTTCAAACTCATGACGATCTTTTATGATACGTGAATAATTTCAAAGTAATAGATATATATATTTGAATAAAACATAAAGTACTCATTTAACAGGATTCTATGATTTGTTTTTTTTTTTTTTTTTTTTTTTTTTTTTTTTTTGGGGGGGGGGGGGTTGGTTTGTAGCTTTATGTCGTGATATAATTTGTAAATAATTTATATACTAAAATTAAATACAACATAAAGTCATATAATTTGCCATGGCTCTACATGCTATAATTGTGTCCCTTTCTTACCCATTTTCTTTTTATATCTTTGAACTTACAACAATTTGATATTTCTTTTTATGTAATACTAATTATGAAGGTCCGTGTATAAATTATTTTTTAGTTTTTATTTATAAAATATTAATAGATTTTTTATATATTTTTAAAAATATTATAAAATTATAATTGAATCAGCTAAAGAAATATTATGAAGTCATTAAACAGACACGTCAATACACAATTATTTTGAAAAGATTAAATTAAAAAGCCCATAAATTATTTTTTAGTCTCAATTTACATGACATCGATAGATTTTTCCTATATATTTTAGAAAATATTGTAAAATTATAATTGAAATAACTAATGAAATATTATGAAGTCGTTAAAGTAGACATGTCAATACATAACTGCCTTGAAAAAGATTAAATTAAAAAGTCCACAAATTATTTTTTGTTGGTTCACTGAAGGCGCAATATAAATTATTTTTTAGTCTCGATTTATGTAACATCAATAGATTTTTTATCTATATTTCAAAAATTATTGTAAAATTATAATTGAGCAGCTAAAGAAATATTATGAAGTAACTGACGCAGATAGCAACTGCTTTAAAAAGATTAAATTAAAAAATTCACGAAATATTTTTTATTGACTTCATATAATAAAGGCGAAGAAATAAGCAGCTGAAGCAGACAGGACAACTGAAAGCTTCTCAAGCAAGTAGCTACGGTCGAAAGCTATTACCTTATTTTCTTATATCTAAATAGTAAATATCTTGCTTTTAAAAAAGTCATATTATTATAATTAAAAAATAATTTAATATAATTTTTTATTCATTCTAAAATAAACAAATAATAACATATATATTTAAAATTTACAAATTTCATTCTTTCATAAATAAAAATCATTTTAACATAAAATGAAAATTAAATATTAAATCATAAGAATTCGTACGTCGAAGTTATCGACGTTGTTGCTTTATCATCAAGACTGCTTTGCTTAAAATACGTGCCCACCTTGAATGGATATGCATTTTCTAGATTTTTAAAAGACATCACTGACCAAAAGGAATCTTTTAAATTTTTAATATATTATTATATATAAATATAAATAAAGTAGGTCCATAAATTATAAAAATATCTTAATCAAGTAAAACCAACTTGGGGTAGTTGACAAAAAAATAAACAAAAGCAAGTATCAAGTGGATGGATAATGAGTGCCCCTAGTTTTTTTGAAATACGACACTTTCAACAAAAATAATAATAAAAAAAAATATTTCAAAATATAATAAAATAATTCTTTTTGAATCAGACGTCATATAAAATAGGAGAGAAGGAATATTAGATTTGGACTGTTTTTCCTCAGAGATATTTATAAGAAATGGGTCTCTATATTTCTAGATAAATAATAAGATTGGAATATATTTTTATTAAGAAAAAAAGGGACAAAAATCACAAAATTTTGGTTCAACTAATCCTTTTCTTTTGTGTTGCTTAAAGAAAAGGGAAGTGCTGATTAAATATAATGAAAAAGGAATTATTGAATAAAAAAGTAAAAGAGAGAAGAAAAAGGTGAATAACTAATGATTGATCAACTGACTAATTTGAGTAATTCATTTTATCTATAAAAAAATTAGAGTAGATTATTTTTTAATGACATTATACTTTTTTAGTTTGACTTCATTTTGCCAATATGTTATTCAAATTTGAATATATTTAAATTTATTTATAGTTAAATAACTAGATATATGTTCTATGCAATATTCTATACAGTGTCTTATGCATATGGTATCACGTAAAATGTGTTTTTATTTATTAAATTTGATATGAGTTAAATAAAAAAATATAAATTTTAGCTTAATTAAATTTAAAAATATATTTATATGATTATATCTTTGTTGAATCATGATATGTAAATTAACATTTCTACTTTACAACTAATATTTGAATCACGATTTTACAATATTTTTTTACTTTTCTTTATTATAAACTCTGATTTAAATAAGATAATTTTAACATAAAAGTTGTATTAATTTTTACATTAATCCTATTGAAGAGGATGACACAAGATATTGGTCCATTAATATCCCCAAATTGCACACTAATAGCCTGTTTGACCAAGCTTATTTCTCCCCAAAAGTACTTATTTTTTTCAATAAGTACTTATTTAAAAAAAGGTGAGGTGTTTGGCCAAGCTTTTGGAGAAAAAAAAGTA
>DF360709.1:8823-49512 GCA_000787875.1 Solanum virginianum | reverse complement strand
GTATCCATAAATAAGCTTCCACATAATTGTATTCGTAGTATACTCCCCTTATCTCAAAATTTCCAAAATTGACACATAATCTCCGAATTCTCTATAAGATAGTAACAGTGATTCCAAGTTCGTAATTGGCCCAACGTACCAAAGTATGGGTTCTAACATTAAGAATGCTTCTTAAACATCTTTTAGGGAAATTAACATCATACATATACCTTTGGTAAACTTAGATTCAAAGCTCATTGATAATCATAAGACATAGGAAACTTTCATTAGAAACAAGGTAGGCTTAGTTTTAGCATGGAACAATCATAAATTACATAAGTCTTAGAAAATTTCTTTTAAAAGGACTATCGAAATCATCTAACCTTGATCATATTGAAACTCGTCATGGAATCAATATCATATTCCAAATATGTATATATTTACTTGGAAAAATAGTTGTTGAACTCCATAAATATCATATAATAGCATAAGGATCATGAAATCATCATAAGCATGTACTTTAAATTGAGGAACTAAAAGAAAAGGTAAAAATATGTAATAAGAAACTTTATGGGTGAGAGGATACCCATAAATCAATTCACATACCTAGGGAACTAAGGAGAAACATACATTGAAGCCTTTTGGAAGAAACCTTAAAAATCCTAGCTTTATTCTTGCCTAGTCACGAGAGGCTCTTTTTCCATAAAGAATTTAAGGGTGAAGAATGATAGGAATTAGTGCTTGAAGGCCAAAATAGGTCCCTTTATGTTCGAAAAATGATATACTTTAAGAATAGAATTATGAAAAATGACCAAATAGTCTCTTATTAAAGTCTATCGAAAGCGACTTATGGAACCCCAGTTATGGGTTGTAGGTCGACTTATGAGCCGTAAGTCCTCTTGTCTAATGACTCATCTGAAAATCCTAAAAACTGACTTTTGAAAAACCACTGAAAATATAGTATGGACCGTGAAACTTCTTATAGGTCGTGGTTGGACTCGTAAAGTCCTTCCACACTTAACTATTTTTTCTCACTTTCTTAGCCCTATCCATGAAAGGTCTACACGGTCCCTAACAAATTCCAAGGGTAGCCTCATAACTCGTATACTATCTTCTTAAAAACTCCAAATTTCCTTCATGTCTGGGATCCCACTCGCGAAACCATCTACGTCCTATAAGATACTTTATGAGCCATCACTTGGTCCGTGGGTTACCTCATACTTGGAAACTCTTTCCCTTTCTAAAGTTCTTTATTTAAGAACCGAACCTATAAGCCATATGTCATCTTATGGGCTGTAAGTAGTCCTGTAAACCAGGGTCCAGGTAACTTTTATAGCCCAGTTTTCCTGCACTCAAGGGTCCTAAACTAGGGGTCGTTACTATATCTCCCCCTTGGAAACATTCATCTTCGAATGTACTTAAAGACAGGTTTAAAGAGTAACTAGTAGCTAATGATCCATTATGCATGCAAAAATGCAAGTCAAACATCATTTCTCAAAAATTTTAGATTTTATATTTTAAACATGTCTCAAAACAATGTATGAATATCAAAATAAATGCATATATCATGAGAAACTAAAATGCATGGAACTTGAGGTTTTAGAAGAATTTCTTAATACCTTAGGTTTGAGTAGAGTGGAATAGATATGGACAATGCTTCATCATGTCTACTTCCGCTTCTCATGTAGCACCCTCAACTTATTATTTCTCCAACGTACCTTAACCGATGCAACTTTGTTTTTTATTAGCTTCTTTACTTGCCAGTCTAGGATTTCAACTGGTACCTCCTCGTAATAGGCGATTCCTCTTTGAGGGTGTAAAGGAGCCTGAGGTACCGGGTTCGATGCCTCATAGCGCTACAGTGTGAAGAGGGATGAAGGTGCGAACCGGCTAGCCCAAGTAGAGACAATACCTGAGTATATGCACCCATGAGGAGGGGTCATCACAGGGTAATTCTTCTCATGCACTTTCAATTGCCTTAAAGCATAGGAAATCACTTTGCCATTTTGCATTAGCATATAACCCAACCCAATCCATGGTGCATCACAATACACGATGAATCTTTCCGTAATAGCAATATCAATATAAGGGCTGAAGTCAACCAATTCTTTAATGTCTAGAAACTCCTCTCATATTTATCTGTCCACACAAACTTAGCCTTCTTTTGTGTTAGTTTAATGAGTAGGGATGAAATAGTGGAGAAGTCTTGCACAAATCGTCTATAGTAATCGGTTAGACCCAAGAAACTCCTTATGTCGGTATGAGTTAATGACCTTGGCTAGCACCTTACCGATTCTATCTTTTTAGGGTCAACTCTGATGCCCTCTCTAGATACCACATGCGACAGAAAAGCAACCTCAACTAGCCAAAACTAGAACTTGTCAAATTTTACATAGAGCTTCTATTCCCTCAAGGTTTGCAATATGTCACCACCCAGACCTAGGGGCTAAGAGTGACATTGTGAATGAGAATTCGAGAGTCCCTAAACAAGCCTCAATGTGTCCATATTCAGATCATCAGTTTAGAAGCATGTAATGAAGTAGTAAACACATAGTTCTAAGAGATGGGAAAGTAGGACTCATACTATGGGGATAGAATGGGGCTTAGGACTTTCCATATATCAACAACTCATCATAACATAAAAAAAATTATAATATATATATATATATATCCCATAAGTAGCCATAACCATAATCTCCCATTAGCAAAACAGAGCATATATCCATACACGAGTTTACATGTTATCCAACAATGCCTCTAAGTCATAGAATAGGATGAGGGCTAAGACATTGGCGGGCTTACCCTCAAAGTAAATATAACATAAGTAGAAACAACATAAAAGGTAGATGGATAATGGATTGTCCTTGGATGATAGGACTCACCACAATAGCTTTCACGATCGAACTAGCTATCAAACAGTGGATGAATGTAATCTCCGGTCCCAACATGGTTGGATCATGTAGGCAGAAAGTATCCGCTAGTAAGTTTGAATGTACTAAGTATGCGGGCATAAAATGCATATGAACTCATTAAACCTACATTTAATGATAGATGGCAAGGGCACATATATAGAAAGAAGTATATACGCAAAGAAGGATAATATATCAATATGCCATAAAATCCATGATGCATGCAATGCCATAATACTTCAAACATAGAGGGTATGAGACCTCAACTGACATATAAGACCAAACAAGCTATTATTTGGAATTTTGATGTCTTTCCCACACTTACGGCCATTCCATTTTGGAGAAGTAACCTTTCTTACCGGCCTCCTATTTTGGATAGAATTTTCATGTCATATCAAATCAAAGTTGTAATCGTACCTTACGGGCCTCCCATTTCGGTAAGGGTTACCATAAACAAATACTATGGTAGCACATAGTTGTAGGACTTGGGTACTGGACCCTTACAGATAGCCCCCTACCACAAGTCCGCTCGATGCTAAGTCATCATCCCACAAGAATACGTATACGTATGCATGCTTTCAAAAGAGGCACAAGTCATATCAAATCATTTCGATGCATACTTGGGGTTAAAAGTCAAACGGTCTTCATAACCATTCATACTTGTGCAAAAAAGCCAAACATATTTCAAATCAAACATTCATGCATAGGAATAGCCCATTCACATACATCAAAGTGGTGTAAACACCCGGAGTTTCTCAAAGAGCCATATAATAGACATTTATATGATCACATTCTTGTCATAACCAATCTTTCATCAAAATCATATACATAAAAATAATTGGGTCATACCTGTAGACACATAATTTTTGACTGAACCCAAGTTTTATTATTATTGTTTATGTATATATAGTATATATTTAGAGCTAAATTGAATTTTCTTTTAAATTTAAATTTTATTTTAATTTTATTTTATCTTGATAGATTATTTAAAATAATTTGAAAAACTAAAAATAGAGTCACATTTGTAGATAAATTTATTTTAGTTTACTTCAAAAATTGATGAAAGTATATTCTTAGTTGAGGTTTTAATAAATAATGTAGAATTTTCAATTTTAGATTAGCTATTTAACCTTTCTTACATTATGTTACTTAAAATATTTTCATCTTTATATATATATATATATTTCTTTTATATATAAAAGTTCTATTTATAAGATATATGCATACATGTTTATGTACATAACGTATACAAAAAAAATTAAAAAAAGAAAACTACCTAAAATCGTAAAACTAGCCTTAACTATCCCATTCTCCCAACAACACAATTTCCACTTTTCTCACTTGCACACACACACGTGTTTTCTTTTTTTTTTTTTTTTTAAATAAAAATTAATACAACACAACACAAACACTGCATGTTTTTGTTAAAAAAATAATTCTTTTTAATATAACACAAATCTCTCAACTTTGCTTTTTTTCCTCAACTCCCGCACCACACTCCAACTATAACACAACATCGTCACCTATTCTTTACATATAGAAAAAGATTATAATAGAGGAGAGGTTTTCAATTTAAGTTCAAGGCTTTATTAAAAAAAGAGTGTTTTTCAGCGAAAAGTAAAACGAAGAAGAAAAGTTTTTGGAATTAAGTTTGGTTCTTGTTCAAGGTTTCTGGGTTTCTCCTTTGGCTAGTTTATCATACAAGTTCTTGCTCATTCTTGTTTATTTATTCTCTGTAACTCTTACTGTCAATCAGTGCATAAAGTTATTCAAATAGTTTCTTTTATTATTTTGTATGTCCAGTCGATTATTACGTGAAATCCATTCCTCATTGTATTAGGTATGTTCCTGAATATCATTGGTGTATTTTCTTGTTAGTTTGATCATTGACATAGATATGATATATATGGAAAGAAGAATATATTGTGTATGAATGAAAAGCCATTGATGAATGTCACTAATTTTAAATGCCTACAAGTATTGCCAAAGGAATGCGTGAAATTTTTTCCGCCATATCTTTAAGTTAAGTAGTTGTCTGTGTTGTCCTCTAAGTAGTGCTAGAGTTTACTTTGCATGTTGAGTGAGCATGACTATTCTAATCTTCTAGCGTTTAGCATGCTGCGAAGCAATATTTTTTTTTAGATTAATTTATTTTTAATTAAATGATGAGATAATTTAGACAATTTAGTAATTTAAAGTAGTGTTATCAATCAATAATTTTCAGTGTTAGAAACCTTGAAAATAAATAACAGTACTATTGTTGGTGCTTCTAATTTGTAGAGTTTTCTATGCGTCCCTTTACATAAAAGCAAATCAAGGTTTACAGATGTCGAGAAACCTACCCAATAAAATTATTAAAATATGGTTTCAAAATTCAAATTAGAAATGAATGTTGGAACTTTTGTTTTCTTCCACCTCTTAGCATCTTGTTTGTTCTTTCTGAACATCATTTTGGAAGCTTAAACATCTCATAGTTGAGGGTTTCTTTTGTTGTCCAACATTTATTAATAAAATATTTTGAACAAAGTTTTTCTTTTTGTTTGAACCGAAACTATTGAAGACTAAATCTTTTTGATACAAAACAAGTCTTTGTAGAAAAGAAAACCTTTTGTGAAACAAACATTTGCACAAAACTTTGTGAAAAAATAATCACCAAGATTACTTTAACTGAGGGATAAGATAAGAATAATATAAAGTTAATTGAACTTAAGTTGGAATATTCATGATTAACTTTTACATTAAATTTAATTATATTAATCTTTCATTTTTGTTTGTTTGTTGTGTTCTAATATAACATTACGGCAAGGATTAGCTTGACTAACCTAAAACTAGGCTGGACTAAATTCAACTTCTAATTCTAATACTGATATTTACAATTTTGAATTATAGTTAAGTATTTTGAATTTTAATTCCTTTCATGTCATTTCAACTAAAAAAAATATATTTCAAAAATATAATAAAATTTATTCTCTATAAAGAATGTGGTTGCACATCTTAGTGGAGACGCTAGTTTTTCTCTCTCAATGATGTGACGATGCACCATGACCCAAATAAGTTTAATAATAAACTTTTCCTTTAATCTATATTAAAATTGGATTACAAAGAATTATTAAGATGTAGAGAAGACAATCATACCTCTAACGTCTCGACGAAGAATGCGGTGACACATCTAAGTTGAGATTCATAAAATCCATAACTATACAATAAAAAAGGGCAAATTAAGGTTCATAGACGCAATTTATCCTAAAAAGAAGTTCAGACAAGTATAGGTTGATAAAAGCGACCGTGCTAGAACCACGAGACTCGAGTGGTGCCTAACACCTTCCCCTCGGTCAACAAAATTCCTTATCCAAATTTTAAGTTCGCAAACCAATAAAAATAAAGAGTCAACTTTCTTTTGATTAGAGATTTAAATAAGGTGACTTGGCACACCAAAACTCAATTTCAAGTGGCGAGTCTGAATAAATAAAATATAATTCCTTTTCAATAATGCCACTTTAAGTGGAAAAACTTTATTTTTTCAAAACTAATACATGATTGGAAAAATAGGGGTGTGACAGACTGGCGACTCCGCTGGAGATAATCAGAACTTGAGCTTTGTTATGTTGATTGATACTTCCTGTAATTAGTTGGATATATTGTGTTCATTGACTTTATTGGATATATGTGGTATTTGCTCACTTTTATTGTAGTGATATTGTTGAATGATTTATAAACTGCCTTCTCTCGCGCACTCTCTCTGAGTTTCTAAAAGCATAGGGTAGTCAGGAATACAGTTATGCATCCTACTTTCTATTGAGATAAAGCTGAAGTGTCTTGGCACCCAATGAAGGATTATTAGTTGCACATGTTAGGCAGGGTTGGACTAGCAACGCAGTCGGAATAACACTGCTACCGATAAATTTTCCCTCCCTGGCTCGAGTGTCTGCTCGAGTAAAGCCAGTCTAGACACTTATTTCTATTAGGTTTAGACTTAGTCAAACTGAAACAAATTTGCCTATTTGCATCATTCACATTTGACTTAGTGGGACTCGACACAGGGGTTGGGTCCATCTAGGACAGGTGTCCCTTTTTACTTAACCTATATGTGCTTCCTGTGTATTATTTGCAATGTTTTTAGGAAGGCCTAGGTTGTTGGCCAACTTTAGGCTACCTCGTCAAAAGTAATAAAATAATTTCTTTTGATAATTTACCTTTGCAAAACCAATTATTAAAGTGTTCGACATTTTCATATTCAGTTAAAATATATAATCATTTTTTACAATTTTTTTTCTCAAATAATAGTAAAACAACAAAAGAGTTATAATGATACTCTATAACTTCCTAAAATTTATAATAGAAGTATTTTCAGATAATTATTTCCTTCACATAATCTTAACATTAAAAGTGTGTCAAACATTTAAACACGCCATTAAAGTTTTTCTAAGCGGGTAGTTTTCAAATAAGATCATCAGACACACTTAGTTATTTTCAGAGTAGGAAGAAAAACATCATCATGAAAATAATGTTGGTGCTTATAATGTATTTTTTTTAAAGCTTGATCAAAGAGTATTCTAAGTTAGGTTGTTTAAGTCAGGTAGCAACATTCAAAAATATTCGCCTTGTAAGATTGAGTCTTTACCTCTTTCTCTCCAAATCCTTAGCCCTAAAAAAATATTTTCATTATCGTTCCACACCTGCTTGAGTAATAGTATAAGTGATCATTAAATTAGGTGTCTTGCAGGTGTAGATGTTCCCTGACTTTACCTCATTTTCCCCTAGGTACAACATGTCTCAACCGGTTTGAGGAAAGCGTCTGAAGAGAAAAGGGATGCAAATGTACCACTTCAGGTTGTGAATTGTACTCCAGTGCTACTCTAGACATGGTGGAATGACATGGGTCTGATAGAGCAGGGAAAGATATTCAAGTATCTAGGCTTCTTGACCAGAATTATGCAGGTAAACCCCATGAGGGACATTATTGAAGCGTTGATATCCTTTTGGGATCCCACAAATAATGTGTTTTGTTTCTCAAATTTTGAACTCACCCCGATCTTGGAGGAAATAGTGAGATTCACTGGATTTAGGGTAAAATTACATCGTCAAAAACTCGTGGCTCCGAGAAATATCTCCATCAAAAATATTTTTCCTACATATGAACATCTGCAAAACCAAGGTTGAATCCTTGGACAAAGGCTAGATCTCATTGTAGTTTTTATATGATAGGTAAGGCAAGGAGGAAGGATTCCGATGATTTGTGATACAACTTTGCAACAAAGTAAGCTTTGAAACATGGAAAGCCCACAGGTGTTTTGCTTTTATGGTGGCTTTTTTTGGGGACAATGGTCTTTCTAAGGAGAGATAAGAAGGTAAACATCCGCTTAGCTGAGCTAGTGAACGTATTGATTGAGAAAGAGGGTCATACCATCATCCCGATGATCTTAGTCGATATTTATTGTGCTTTACAGTTTGCCAGAGGGTAAAGGGTTTCTTTGAAGGTTGCAATATATTATTGAAACTGTGGATAATAGAAAATCTCTAACAACGTCGTACGGTGGCATGTTTTATTCCGGATCATACAATTACATCACAAGCCATACTAAAACGGTGGAAAAGTATGACTGTCCTGAAGGGGTCAATTCTTGGATCGAGCATTTACATTCACTAACTTCAGATGAGATCACATGGAACTTTCCTTAGTTCACTTGGTCAGAGGTCATACACATATCATCTGTTCATTTTCTTATTGTTGATGGGTATTAAGGGCGTCCAACCATATATATCGCTGCGTGTCCTACGTTAGCTGGGAAGACGACAGATAATCCTTATCATTAAGGAAATGAAAGACTTTGTGTCTGAAATAAGACTAGGGACTACCCTTCCTGAAGGATTAGTCCAGAAGATTTGGGATGGTTGTCTTGTCACAGGACTTGAAACTATGGTTAAGGAGTGTGATAGGGGAGAGGTTTACCTAGGATACTCTGATTGGTTCAAAAAACAACCGCCTTTGCATGATAGACCATAGAGATATATAAAAGGGCCGATTTATCATGAGGCATAGATAAAGGCAAGGATCGAGTTGGCCATGCGAGATTACCTCGCTATTAATCAGACACTAAGAGTAGACTTAGAGCATGCCAAAGTTGCTCTAACTTAGAAACAAGCAAAACTCGAAGAAGAAAAGGCTAAGGCAGCTCAAAAGGAAGTTTTAATTCAAGGGCAGATTAAGTTAGCAATGATTAGGGGGACACAAGTAACAGAACTGGTGGCATCTCGACAATTATAGTTGAGGGTTTATGATCAGAAAAGTCAGACTGATTTTGACCAAGAGAGGTCCCAGTGGATTTGTGAGAGGGGAAAGCTGCGAGAAGAACTGGAGTCAGCCTCAGCTCAAGAAAAGTGTGCTAGAGATGTAATTGCCGCTCGTGACTAGAAGATATATGGGTGGGATCAAACTTACAAGTCGCTTCGTGCAAAGGTCCATCGTCGGGCTGACTGTGCTGCACAAATGGGCTTAGATTACCAATAGATGAATCATGCAGAATTTCTGGCGGGGGTACCTAATTATGCCAAGTATCTCACAATCTCCTTGCAAGATATATATGTGGAGGTAGGAGGATATTTGACACTGCGTGACCCATGAGTGAGGACATCGAAGGCATGGACATGGTTGGTTCTTGGGGCATGCATCCAATAGCTTTTATTTTATTTTGTTGCAGTCTGTTAGTTTGAGTCGTTTCCTTTCATCCATTGTTCTACTTTTATCTAGTTGAATCTATTTAAATTATAGTTTTATTCATTAGTCAATTTGTACAATTTTTAGTTTAGTGATGTTACTTGTGTCTCAAAATTTGTTAAAAGATATTTTAAGTTATTCTTATTTCGTATCTTATTTTCTTAAAAACTTGTCTTTAAGAATATATATATTATAGAAAAAAAAAGTTCATCTCGAACTATTCAAAGATCTGATTTATGCACTAGCATGATACATAGGCAACCCAATGGGTTCGATCAAAACCTTCAAATATATATATGCATATATATTGGCAATGATAACAATTGTAATAACAAAAGAGGACAAACATGCCTAGGTACGCCGGGATGAAACATAAGGCCTCCCAAGGTAAGAATGAAAATATATAATATGTGATTGTAATCTGTGAAACTTTTAATGCTAATCCACTTGCTGGAGAGTGTGTGTGTGTGAGAGAGAGATAGATAGAGAAAGGGATAAAAGTAATTTAAAGGTGATTGGTTCGCGAGAAAGCTGGCATCGCATCCATACTATGCAAGGTCAAAAGGGAAAAAGAAAATGCCCAGCCAAGATGGAAAAAAGGTAGACCATGATGAAAAACAGATGGTTTCTAAGAGGTGATAGTAGAGAAAGTAAGGATTTTGAGATAACAAATGGCTGAAATGTATGAAGCTTGGATGAATGTACATGCTCCACCATCTTCAATCCATGAATATCTAAGTTCGAATATGCCATCCCTTATCCCGGTCACCACAAATAATCCAATTTATCCAATCGAATTCAGCCCACAGGTTAACACTTCCAACTCTACTGGCACATCCACTATATGCCCTGTGGCTATGCCAATGATAAATAATCCTCTTTTCGTGCAAGCTGCGCAAACTAATACATCCCGTTAGTCAACGCCAGTGCTAAAATCCAATGATGATCCTTATTTCAAGTTCAAAATGATCAGGGCTATGCCCCTGAGCTAATTTTTAAAATTCCAGGCTCTTATCGTCATAGTTCCCCTGTCTAAGTTGCTAAACCCACTAAAAGTGAGGAACATGAAGAAATGGCTAGAAAAATGAAAAGCTTGGAACAAAGTGTAAGAGATATACAGGGATTAGAAGGCCACAACGACATATGATTTAATGATTTGTGCATGTTTTCTCATGTCCACTTACCTACCGGGTTTAAGGTCCCAAAGTTTGAGAAGTATAATGGCCATAGAGACCCTTTGCCCATTTGAAAAGGTACTACAATCAACTAAGGGGTGCTGGAGGGAAAGAGGAATTATTCATGGCTTATTTTGGAGAGAGTCTAGTAGGAATTGCATCTGAATTATTTATAGATCAAGATATTGCCAATTGGCATACCAGAGATGATTTGGCTCGGTGTTTTGGTGCAATAATTTCAGTACAACATTGATATCATTACAGACTATACCATACCTCACTAGAAAACATAAGAAGAAGGACCATTGAAAATTTTTGTGAATACGCAATTAGATTGAGGGAGCGAGCTACTAGGGTTAAACCCCGAATGAAGGAGTCAAAGATGATCGATGTCTTTCTCCAAACACAGGAACCTGAATACTTCCATTACTTGCTTTCTGCCATTGGAAAAATATTTGCTGAGGTTATTAAAGTCAGAGAAATGGTAGAAAGTGGCATCAAATCTAGAAAGATTGTGAGTCAAAATGCTTTAAAAGCCACTACACAAGTGCTTCAGAATGGCTCAGGAAATCTTGCAGGCAAGAGAGGGAAGGAAGATGTGGATACCATTATATCAGGGCCTAGGACTTATGTACATAATCCATATAACCCCACACAATACTACTTTCCTTCTCAAAATTCACCATATCCTACTCGCATCCACAATATCCCATTTACAATTCACAACCATAGGTTCAACCCCCATCTTGTCCACAATGGCATGCACCAACTCCTCAAACCCAACCACCACCCCCATAAAGTTACCAAAATACTACTAAAACTGATTTTTGTCCTAGACCAGTGCACAAGCAAGGGAAGGTATCTAGGGATGGCTTCACTCCTATTGGAGAATCATACGTCAGCTTATTCCAAAAAGTAAGGTCATTGAATATTCTGAGCCTTATTGAAAGAAAGGTCCCAAATCTTCCCCCCAATAGCCTAGATTATTTCCAAAGATGTGCATATTGTTCTGATACCCCAGGGCACGATATAGAAAAATGTTGGCATTTAAAAAGGGCGATCCAACACTTGATTGATACGCATCAAATCATAGTGCAGAGACCAGAGGGGCCAAACATCAATCAAAATCCATTGCCTAAGCATAAAGAAACCAATATGTTGGAAGTGATCCATGGTGCTAAGGAGATGGCGATCCCATACAAGCTATGTCAAAGCTGGTGTGGAGAGTGCAACAAATGCAGTTGATTTGACAAAGATAGTGCCTTTGAATATGAAAGAGATGCCAAAAAGGCTAGGTCCATCCAGTACGCCCATCCTAGTTGTAAAAGGACCTACCGACGATGCTTAGGCAAGCTAGAAAGAACTAAAGTTAATTATTTCTAAAGGAACAAACAAGCTTATCCTTTTTGTGCAAGGGGCCCTTACCTTATCTGTGATTATCAAGCCGGTGTCTTAACTTCCAATAACTAACCCCAAGACTGTTCTTTAGAATTATAAGCCTACTATTGTGACATACAAGGGGAAAGAAATCAATGGCGAAGTTGGTGAAATAGGAGGCTTGACCCATTCAGGGAGATGCTATGCCCCGACGGAGTTAAGGAAGACTAAACTGGTAAGAAATGACCCAACACCAATTAAGGTCCCAATTTCTAAGTAGGAAGCAGAAGAATTCTTAAAAAAGATGAAACTACCAGATTATTATATCGTGGAACAACTAAAGAAAATACTAGCACATATCTCTTTGTTGTCTTTGTTATTACACTCAGATGAACATCGTAAGGCTATAATAAAGATTTTGAATGAAGTAGAGAAAATTACTAGGAGAATCTTTGAAGTAAATAGGATCATATTTTTTGATGATGAGCTATCCGTGAAAGGAACTAGTCATAACCAAGCCGTTCATATCACCATACACTATGAGCATTCCTATGTTATTTAAGTCCTGATTGATGGAGGTTTTGGTGCCAATATTTGCCCTTTGTCTACTATACAAAAGTTAAATATCAATATTCAAAGGATATGACCCAATAATGTATCTGTTAGAGCTTATGGTGGGGCCAAAATAGATGCTATTGGCGAGATTGACCTTATACTGACGTTAGGCCCCATTGATTTTGCAATAGATTTTCAATTGTTGAACATTGAGGTATCCTACAACTTGTTGTTGGGAAGACCATGGGTACATAAGGCCGGGGCAGTCCCATCTACATTGCTTCAAATGATCAAGTTCGAACATGATAGACAAGAAGTAATTAGTCATGGGAAGGAGACCTATCTATCCATAAAGATTCTTCCATTCCCTTTATAGAAGCCGATAATGAGACTAATATACTGGGTTATCAAGTTTGTGAGGTTGCAGATGTTGAGCATATCCTTGAGGGGAATCTCATTTTGAAGCCACAACTACCCACTACATCTATTATGATGATAAATAAAATGTTAAGGTATGGGTTTGAACCTGGAAAAGTCTTAGGAGTTTTCTTGCAAGGCAGAGCTCATTCGGTTAGCCCATTCAAAAACCCCAGTACTTTTGTCTTGGAATACAAGTCCACAGCTAGAGATAAAAAGAGGGACATAAATGAGAAATGGGGAGAATGGTCACTTGCTCGGCCAATTGCGCCCATCGATGAGTCCTTTATCATTATCTGTGCTATTGAGTCTTCCAAGCCACTGCCTATAAGGATAGTATCAGATGTAGATGTAGAATTGAGTAGCTATTTGCAAAACTTATTTATTGAGGTTGATATGGTTGAGATTGGGGAGGGACCCAGTAACAAATGAATACAATCTATTGGTCCTGATTTGCAGCTCAACAATTGGGAGGCTATTCCTCTTCCTATTAAGAAGGAATCTTGGTAGTCTGTCTTGTTTTTCTTCATATTTTTTTCTTGCTCAAGAGTCGTAGTTTAAATTTATATCTTATTATTCAAGACCTTTTATCTTTTTTTTCAATGAAATGTAGGTTTGTTTTCCATTTCTATCTAATATATTTATTTTTCTTTTATATAGTTCTACCTATACCGATTCTAGTGATATGACATACGCACGAAATTTTTTGTCAGAGGGCACGATATAGAAAAATGTTGGCATTTAAAAAGGGCGATCCAACACTTGATTGATACGCATCAAATCATAGTGCAGAGACTAGAGGGGCCAAACATCAATTAATCCTGAAATAATAAATCCAGAAGTCGAATATGATGAAGATGAAGAATTTAGAAAAGTAAGCAAGGATTTTGAACATTTTGAGAATAAATCAAATCCTAACATGAGTGAAACAGAGGCAATCAATCTATGAGATCATGAAAATATTAGGGAGACTAAGATAAGTGTGCATGCTTAACCGCAACAAAAGAAAGAGATAACCCAGGCTTTATTTGACTATAAGGATGTTTTTGCGTGGTCTTATGATGATATGCTTGGTTTGAGCATTAACATGGCTGTTCACAAGTTGCCAACTGACCCTTCAATTCCTCTGGTTAAACAAAAGTTGAGAAAGCTTAAAACTGATAGGAATGTAATAATGAAAGAGGAAATTACCAAGCAACTTGAGGAAAAGGTCATTCGAGTTGCTCAATATTCTTCGTGGTTAGCCAATATTGTCCATGTCCCTAAAAAAGATGGCAAAGTTCAAATGTGCGTTGATTATTGTAATTTGAACAAAGAAAGTCCAAAAGATGACTTTTCATTACCCAACATTCATATTTTTTTTTTGGATAATTGTGCCAAGCATGAATTAGCATCTTTTGTATATTGCTACGCAGGGTACCACCAAATTATTATGGATGATGAAGATGCTGAGAAGACATATTGTATCACTTCATGGGGTATATATTATTATCGAGTCATGTAGTTTGTGTTAGAGAATAAAGGAGAAACTTACATAAGGGCAAATGACAACCATGTTTCATGACATAATGCATAGAGAAATAGGGTTTTATATTGATGATGTGATTATAAAATCAAAAAAGCAATCAGACCATGTCAAAGACCTACGAAAATTATTTGAAAGGCTTTACAGGTATAATCTCAAGCTTAATCCAGCAAAATGTGTTTTTGGTGTACCATCAGGGAAGATTTTGGGGTTTGTAGTTAGCCAATAAGGTATTGAATTAGACCTTTCAACAATAAAAGCTATTCTAGAATTACCACCGCTAAAACACAAAACTGAAGTGATGAACCTCCTAGGGCGGTTAAACTATATCAGTAGATTCATTGCTCAACTCACAACAACTTGTGAGCCTATTTTTAAGTTATTAAAGAAGAATGCCCTAGTCAAATGGACTGAGGAAAGTCAAGAATCATTTGACAAAATAAAAGGATACTTATCAAATTCGCCTGTATTGGTCCCTCCCGAGCCAGGGAGGCCTTTGATATTATATATGTCGGTGTTGTATAATTCTCTTGGTTATGTGTTGGGTCAACATGATGTTACTGGTAAGAAAGAGAAGACCATCTATTACCTCAGTAAGAAGTTTACTACTTACGAGTCTAAGTACACTCTTCCAAAAAAGACGTGTTGCGCCCTGACTAGGGTGGCCCAGAAGTTGAAGCATTATCTTTCTTCTTACACTACTTACCTCATTTGTCACCTGGATCCCTTGAAATATATCTTTCAAAAGCCCATGCCCATGGGAAGGATTGCAAAATGGCAAATATTACTCACTTAATTTGATATTATTTATATGACACGAACATCAATGAAGGCCCAAGCCTTGGCAGATCATTTGGCAGAAAACCCTATTGTTAATGAATATGACCCCATTAGGACTTATTTTCTTAATAAGGAGGTATTATGTGCCGATGAAGTTATTCTCGATAACAACTTAGGATAGAAGTTGTTCTTTGATGGGGCCCCTAACAAAAAAGAAGCTGGGATAGGAGCCATTCTCCGATGAAGTTATTCTCGATAACAACTTAGGATAGAAGTTGTTCTTTGATAGGGCCTCTAACAAAAAAGAAGCTAAGATAGGAGCTGTTCTTATGTCCTAGTTTGGGGAATAATATCTGGTAACAGTCCAACTCAAATTCTATTATACCAATAATATGATAGAGTATGAATCTTGTATCCTATGTTTGGGGTTAGCTATCGACATGGGAGTCCAAGAATTATTAGTATTGGGAGACACTGACTTGCTAGTCTATTAAATTCTAGGATAATGGCACACTCGTGAAACAAAGCTCATCCCATATTAAAGTTGCTTGCAAGAGCTTTGTTGGCAGTTTATTTCAGTGAAGTTCAGACAAATTCCTAGGGCTTATAATGAGATTATTGATGCCTTGGCCACCCTATCATCGATGCTCCATCATCTAGATAAAACTTACATCAACTCACTATACATATAAATTCTTGACCAACATGCTTATTGCAATGTGGTTGAGGAAGAACTTGATGGAAACCTTGGTTCCATGATATCAAACATACCTTCAATCTGGTGAGGAGAGTATTTGAAAGATGCCTCTGGTAAGGAAAAGAGAACTATTCGATGGCTCGCTAATAGTTTCTTCTTAAGTGGAGGGATCTTGTACAAGAGGACCTTTGATTTAGGTCTTCTAAGTTGTGTAAATGCCAAAGAAGCTTCAACCATCATGATTGAAGTGATGGAGTCTGTGGGCTATATATAAATTGGTACGTCCTGGCAAAGAAAACACTTCGAGCAGGTTATTATTGGCTTACCATGGAGCAGGACGCCATACAATTTGTTTGTAAGTACCATGAATGCCAAACACGTGGCAATTTGATACATTTTCCACCTCAGAGTTGCATATAATATCAGCTCCATGGACTTTTATGGCTTAGGAAATAGATGTGATTGAGTCGATCGAACCTAAAGCATCAAATGGCCACAGTTTCATTTCAGTAACCATTGATTATTTCATAAAATATATAGAAGCAGTGACTTTCAAGTCTATTACCAAAAAGGCTGTAGTGGACTTCATTCATTGTAATATTATATGTCGGTTTGGTATCCCAAAGATAATTATTATGGATAATGCTGCAAATCTTAACAACAATTTAATGGGAGAGGTATGTCATCAATTTAAGATCAAACATCGAAATTCAACCTCATATCGCCCGAAAGCAAATGGAGCTGTGGAAGCTGCTAGCAAGAATATAAAAAAGATACTCTGCAAAATAGTGCATGGTTCTCGACATTGGCTTGGAAAGTTACCTTTTGCATTATTGGGTAATCGCACTACAGTTCGTACATCAATAGACGCTACTTCTTATTTGCTAGTATATGGGACCGAAGCGGTCATACCAGCAAAAGTTGAGATTCCATCCCTCTGAACTATTGTAGAGGCCGAAATTGATGATGATGAATAGGTCAAAGCATGATTGGAGCAATTAAGCTTGATTGATGAGAAATGATTGGCATCAATGTGTCATGGTCAACTATACTAGAAGATAATAACATGAGCATATAATTAAAAGGTACTTCCCAAGTATTTTGAAGTGGGGCAATTAGTATTAAGGGGTGTCCTACCGCACCAGGCCGAGACTAAGGGAAAATTTTCTCCAAACTAGCAAGGACTATTCATTATAATGAAGGTATTATCCAACAATGCTTTGTATTTAACTGATATGGAAGGCAAAATGACCGAAATAACCGTCAATGCTGATGCTGTGAAGAGATATTATATATCATTTGATTTCTTTCCATTAAATATCTCAAGTTCTGGTTGACATTTTAAAGGTTTATATGATGAAATCTAAACATTCTGAAGCCATTTTCAACCTCTTCCTAATCAACTTCACCTTCTCCATGGCTTCCAATACCAAATCTAGGCCAATCAATGCCATCTTACCTAACCCAAACCATTCCACTAGGGATCTACATCTTCTACTATACAAAGCTTCAATCAGTGATATACCAATGTTAGCATGTAAGATATTGTTGTAAAAAAACTTAATAAGTGGTAGATGATCATCCTAATTATCCCTGAATTCCAACACAGAAGCCCTCAACATGCCAACCAAGGTTTGAAGTCCTTTCAACTTGTCCATCGATTTGAGGATGGAAAGCGATACTTAACTTCACCTTAGTGCCAAGTTCTCTTTGAAACAATCTCCAAAAGTGAGTGGTAAATTGGGTGCCATAATCTGATATGACAGACCTAGCCACACCATGCAACATCACCAACTCTTAGATATACACCCTCACATAATTTTCGGCATTGAAGGTAGTCTTGATCGGTAGGAAATAAGATGATTTAGTTTCCGATCAACAATAAACCAAATTGAATCAAATTGCCTTCGAGTCTGGGGCAACCGAACAATAACATCTATACTCATATCTTCCCACTTCCAAGTTGGAATCTCGAAATCTTGAGCCAAACTACCAGGCCTTTGATGCTTTACCTTCACTTGCTGATAATTAGGATATCTGGATACAAACTTGGCTATATATTTCTTCATACCATGCCACCAATATACCTCCTTAAATCATGATACATTTTGGTAGATCCCAGATAAATAGAATAACGAGAGTTATGGGCTTCACTCATGATCACCTCCCTAAGACCAATAACATTCGAAACACACAATCGATCTTGATATTGATGCACATTATCTCCCCTTTAGGAGAAAACCTCAACCTTCTTTTCGGCAGCCAACTTCTTAACTCAACTCAATCTTCTTTTCGGCAGCCAACTTCTTAACTCAACTAATGATGGGTCCAAATCTTGCTTATCCTGGGCATCAACAACCAAAGAAGATTCAGCCCATTTGAACATGAATACAACTCTCATTAGACTCAGCCAATCAAACACCCAACCTAGCCAAACGGTAAACATCTTTTACTAACTCCTTCTTTCCTTCATCAACATGAGCCACAATCCCCGTACATAGTCTACTAAGAGCATCAACTACAATATTTGCCTTGTCGGCATGATATTGAACACTCATGTCATAGTCCTTAAGTAGTTCCATCCACCTTCTTTTCCTCAAGTTGAGATCCCTTTGGGTGAACACATATTGCAAACTCTCGTGATCGGTGAAAACATCAACATGTACTCCATATAAATAGAGTCTCCAAATCATCAAAGCAAACACCACAACCACTAACTCAAGATCATGTGTCAGGTAATTACGCTTATGCACCTTTAATTGCATTTATGCATAAGCTATCACCTTACCATGTTGCATAAGCACAAAACCCAACCCAATCGGAGAAATATCACAATACACCACAAACCCATCAAAGTCATCTGGTAGAGTCAAAATAGGAGCTGAGGTAAACTGATCTTTCAAAGTTTAAAAAATTTTCTCACATTCATCCGACCATACAAATATAGACTTCTTTTGAGCCAACTTGGTCAATAGAAATGAAATGGATGAGAAACCTTCAACAAATCTCCTATAATAATGAGCCAACCCAAGAAAACTTTGAATATCTGAAGGAGTCAATGGTCTGGGCCAATTCTTCATGGCCTCGGTCTTCTTTGGGTCAACTTTAATATCATCACTGGATACCACATGACCAAGAGAAGCTACCTCACCTAAATTAAAACTCATATTTGCTAAATTTAGCATATAATTGCTTATCCCTCCAAGTTTAAAGAACCAACCTCAAATGATCCATGTGCTCTTGCTCACTTCGGGAGTAAATAAGGATATCATCGATGAAGACAACTAAAAAAATATCAATAAATGACTTAGAGACCTAATTCATAAGGCCCATAAACACTGCTAGAGCATTAGTTAAATAGACGACATCACCACAAATTCATAGTATCCATATCTAGTTTGAAAAGCCATTTTGGAAATGTCACAATCCTAGACCTTCAATTGATAATAATGAAAATAGAGGCCAATGTTTGAGAAATGGGTGGCCCCTTAGAATTGATCAAACAATTGTCGATCCTTAGTAGTGGGTATTTATTCTTGATGTTTACCTTATTCAGGTTCCTATAATCAATGCACATCCGAAGAGGCCCGCCAAAGTAAACTTTCCTCTTAAGAGTAATACTAGAAAAATCTTTAAGAAGCACATCCGAAAACTCATTAACCACCGGAACTGATTCAAGAGTAGGTGACTCAGGCTCCATATCTTTAACCCTTATAATATGATAGATACACCCCTTAGAAATCATCTTTTGGCCTCTAGGTAGGAAATAAACTAACCTTTAATAGCAGAGTCATTACCCTGACTTTCAAGAGCGAGTTCATCAAGAAATTAGAATTTGACTTTCCAGATTCTATAATCTATAAAGGCATACGATGCAAGCAGCCAATCCATCCCGAGAATAATATCAAAATCAAACCTCTCAAGTTACATAAGATCACATGGAAGGACTTTATGCAGAACAAAGATAGACAACCCCGATAGACCCTTTGGACAACAACAGACTCATCCATGAGAGTATAAACCAAAAAGGGCTCCTTCAAGATCTCATAGCTCAAACCAAATTTAATCGCTTAAAGAGGAGTCACAAAAGATATATTTTCTCCCGGATCAAGCAAAGTATAATCATCACAATCAAAGGATTTTAACATATCACTCATAACATCTGGAGCCTTCTCTACTTCCTGACAAGCTTGCAAAGCACAAGACCTATTGTTTCTGGGGGCACTACCTTGTGGAGCTCTTTCCTGGCCTTGAACACCTTGGGCCACTTGACCCTAACCCTTCTAGGTTGCTTTAGGGCAATCAACAATCTTGTGGTTCTTATCACTACACCCAAAACAATCATCTAAGCTCCTAAAGCATGCACCCGAGTGATTCTTCCCATAAGCAGTACACATAAGGGTAATTGGACAATATCCCACATGTGCCTTGGAAGGAGGCACTCTGGCATTGGCAACCCTTGCATTAGAACCTTGGCCCTATTGGAAGCAACCATAACCACCACCATTGGAGTTGGAGAACCCACCATCATAACAAGCTCCCTTAGAATCATTCACCCTTTTCTCCTTGAGCCTCTCCCCTTCAATCTATTCAGCATATGTCATGAGCCTGGAGATGTCCATATCTTGAATAAGTAGAGTCGTACAACATTATTTCAAAAATAAATCATAGATTCTAGAAATAACCTTGTGCATTATTGTATGAGGATCAACCACTAGCATAGAAGCATACTTGGAGAGCTTTGTGAACTTGAGGGCATAGTCCCTCACACTCATACTATCCTATTTAAGGTTGATAAACTCTATCATCCTAGCCTTCCTAAGTTCAAGAGAGAAGATATAATCCAAAAATTCGAATTTAAAGTCTTCGTAGTTAACCCCATCAACGCAGACCCTCTACACCAACTATTGGGTATACCACACTTGACCCACATCCTTCAATTGATAAGTAGCTTGCTCGCCCTTCTCCTCTTAAGCCACCCCATAATAGTCAACATATTAGAGTGTTTATCAATAATGTCTTGAGCATCCTCATTAGCCTTTGATCCATAAAACACCGGAGGATTCATTCGGGTACTAGTAGCTAGAATAGGAGCACGAGGAAAAGATTAGCCTATCTAGCCTGGGTGGTCACCACTTGGGCAAGCATGGCCGTACTAGTATGAAATTTACTATGAGTGACCAGCTCTCCTATAGGCTCTTGAGAAACTTGGTCCTTATTAATCGGGTTCTGTCTTGGTAAATAAGCTCCCCGTGGAGGCATCTTTTGTAATGTAGCAAGGACATCATCAGGGTTAGAAAACTTAAGACATGGTCCAAAGCACGACATAAGACACAAAGAAGTGAGATAATTAATAGAATACTATCACAACCTCCCACTCATAGGCATGGTGCACTTCACACCCATGAATAGGACTCTATTGGATATAGCATGTTAGACTCCAAGGATTATTTATAAATCTAATACTATAATACCAAGCTTGTCATGACCCAAACCTAGGGTTTAGGCGTGACAGGGTGAATAGGAATTTGAGAGTCCCCAAATATGCCTTAAAGTATCCATATTCACATCACTAGTTCGGAAGCACGTAATGAAGTAGTAAACACATAATTATAAGGGATGGGAAAGTAGGACTCACGCTATGCAAATATCATAGGGATAAGGATTAACATGATCCACATAGCACATAACATATAAGAACTAAGGAGCAGGTAAGCATTGCTCACGCTATGGGGATAGAATGGGTCTTAGACCTTTCCACACGTCCACAATTCATCATAAGCAAATCATCATAACATAAAAAAATATCATAACATCCATATCTCATAGGTATCCATAACCATAATATCTAATTAGCAAAACATAACATCTATACATACAAGAGTTAACATGTTCGCCAACAATACCTCTACGTCATAGAATAGGAGGGGGGCCAAGACATGTCCCGGGCTCACCCTTAAAGTAAATATAACATAAGAAGAAATAACATAATAGGTAGATGGATGATGACTTGCCCTTGGATGATAGGACTCACCACAAAAACTTTTACAACCGAACTAGCTATCAAACAGTAGATGAATGTAGTCTCCAGTCCCTATATGGTTAGATCATATAGGTAAAAAGTATGCATTAGTACATTTGAATATACTAAGTATGCGGGCATGCATTGCATATGAACTCATTAAACTTGCATTTAATGTTAGATGGAAAGGGCACATATATAGAATCAATATGCCATGAAGTCCATGATGTATACAATGCTGTAATACTTCAACATAGAGGGGATGAGACCTGAACAGACATAAAAGAGCTAGAAAGCTATTACTTGGAATTCTGATGGCTTCTCCCTATTGAATAAGAGGTGATCTACTTGCCAAAGGTAGATCATACTTCTCCTTACAGGCCTCCTATTTCAGAGAAGTAACCTTCCTTATGGACCTCCCATTTCAGATAGGATTTTCATATCATATCAACTCAAAGTTTTAACCAAATCTTACGGGCCTTCAATTTTGGTAAAAGCTACCATAAACAGAAACCTCTGGTGGCACATAGTTATGAGACTTGGGTATTGGATGCTTGGAGATAGCCCTGCTCCTGCAAGTCCTTTTGGTGCTAAGTCATCATTCAACAATAATACATATACATATACATGCTTTCAAAAGATGCACAATTTATTTTGAATCATTTCAATATATACTTGGAATAAAAGTCAAACATTCTTCATAATCATTCATATTTGGGCAAAAAAAGCGAAATCATACTTCAAAACAAACCTTCATGCATAGGAATAGTCCATTCACATATATCAAAGTGGTGTAAACACTCAGAGTTGCTCAAAGAACCATATCATAGACATTTATGTGATCACATTCTTGTCATAACCAAACTTCATCAAAATTATATTTATAAACATAATTGGGTCATAACCTGCTTCATAATCTTCATAAAATTAATGCTCATATATGCAAATATCATTTATGATAGTGAGCATAACATGGGTAATAGAGATTCAAACTTAAATCAACAGTACAATATGAAATTCAAGTAAATCCTTAAGTAAATTCACATTCAAATCACAATTTAAATTACCCTGCTTAAATCAAACTTTAAAGGGACAATGCATATCTAAATCTTCATAATATTCATGTAATTCAACATATTAGGAATTAAATAACTTTAAAAAATAATAATTAAACATATCCTATATCTCAATTGAATAAAATAAATAATACTCTAAAAGACCCACATTTAAATTAAGCTCAATTTTGTAAAATCAAGTGTAAAGGAGTTTGGGCTCTTCATGATTGAAGGGACCATGAATCAATCCCATATACCTTAGCTAACTATGAAGAAATAAGAAGAAATTGGTGAGAAGTAGATCCTTCCTTAAGCTCTGAGCTAATTCCCAATGGCTCACTTAAGAGAAGTCTTTAGATGAGAGAATTTGAATAATTCTAAAGTGTTGACTTGAATTTGAATGAGAATAGAAGAGTATAGGTCCTTTGAAAGGTTTAGAATAGGTTAGAAAGTCATAAACAACCCTTAGGAATAGATACAACCAAAAGAAAGCAATTAATAAAACAAATGTCAAATATTGTGAGGGTCCCATAAAGGGGCCATATGCACTGTGTAGAGGTCACACAGACCATGTAGCCATCTGTGAGGCTTCACTTAGCAAAATTCTACACTAATGAAATTCTGAGATGGTGATTCCATACATAGAAAATATTCACACCAACACCCTTATGGGCCACCTCACGACCAGTGTAGAGGTCACACGAATCGTATAAGGTTCATGTGTGAAGTGCCTTAGCTAAAATATTGTTTTCAAGGCCAAGGATCCTCTTATGAGTCACCACATGGCCAGTGAACTGTACACAAATTGTGTGGGGTTCATGTAATGAATGCCTTGGTCTTGAACTCTAACTCGAGGCCAACACTCTACAAATAAGGTGTAATGACTTGATTGGTCATTTTTGGCTTTTTCTATAAAAATTACTCTTTTATCCTTTTGTAAGTGGTTTCGGACTTATTTGAACTATTTGAATGGTTGGAACTGGATTCGTGAGTTTTAAAAGTTGAAAATATGAATTTTGGTTTTTTTGAAAGCTTAAGTTGTTGTAAATGGGAGTTTTTGTTTCATTCTGAGTTTTGGAGGTCAGATCAGGGATTTATTAATTCCATTAACTTTGAAATGTCAAAACTGAACTACAGAAAGTTGCAAAACTAAATTTGGAGTTAAAATGAGATTTTTAGGCCCAAAGTTGTGATTTTAGTCATTTTCGGAACCAAAGTTTGACTTCTGCCAACATTTGGAGTTTTGAAGCTAGATAGAAATTCAAGTAGTTCCTATAGTTCCGGATGGTGAAGCTAATGCTAAAAATGGTCTCGTCATAATATTTGGAGTTTCCAAGTGCAGTTTTGGTAATTTGAGTTTTAAACGAGTTTTATTAACTTGCATTGGTAAATGCATGGTGGAGACATCGGAATTGAATTTTGATAATTTTGTTGAATTTGGATTGCTATTTCTTGTATGTATAGATATAAAGTTTGTGAAATTTTGAGTTCGGATGAGTTTCAGGGGTCCGTTTTAGGTTTTGGCAATTATTGGTTTGGTGGTATTTGGTGCAACCCATTTTTGTTCTCTGCCTTGGAGAACAAAACTCTACCTTCATCGAGGTATATCGCTATTTCTTCACCATGATCGTGGACAATTGTCCACCTTCATTGAATACATTTTTGCTGAATCAGTTTTAAAGACCTAAAGCCCCCATTTTCACTATATTTTCAATATTTCAAGCTTTGGGAGGTAATTTTTGAAGAGGGTTTGGGAGAAATCTTTTGAGTAAGTGTTTCTAATATTGTTTTGATAATTTTCATGATTTTATCTTGATTTTGATTTGATTTCATAATTTGGAATGTTCGAAATTAGAAATTTTTTGGTTTATGATCTTGAAACTTTAAATGAAAATTTTCGCCCACGAACTCCACTTTTCGTGTAAAATCGGATTTCAAAGTCAATTTTCAGATTTGATACTTTTGAATTTTAGCTCTAATTTTATCCATTTTGCCCCTAAGCTTAAACTATTCTAATTTGGGTATCAAAATGCTTTTGTTTTGAGTAGTAACTATTGTTGATAGTGGTTGATCCAGTTGGAGGCTCGATTTGATGATTTGAGTTATTGTTATGGTACATCTATATACTCTGTCATTGATATATATTTCTCTTTATATCTCTCTACCGGCGCTAGCGTCCGTTAGGGTATCATCGGCGCTAGCGTCCGTTAGGGTATCATCGGTGCCAGTGTCAACCAAAGTACTAGAGACCTCTCCATTAGTGCCAGAGTCTGTCGAGGTGTCATCGACGCTAGTTGCCGTCGTGACACTTGAGAGACTTTGTATATGATCTGAAGAGGCCCCTACGGGTTCTACCTTGTAGCTCAAGCTCGGTAGATGTATACATCGACACTAGTATTTACCATATTTTCTCCTCATATATTGCGCTCATACATTACTTATGCATTATATCTTCAATTGACACTGCAATTTTATTTTACCTATATATATATGGTTCACATTATCCACTAACCCCTTTCTTATAGGTGATAGTATTCTTCGTTATTATATACTTCTTCGATTTCTCTTACCCAATCATTTGAACGTATTGGGTACATTTTGGTGTACTCATCCCTACTTTGTTTCCTCCCTGCAGATTGAGCACAGGATAGTTGATCACTCTAGTTGAGCTATTCTGGTTCCATCCAAATCTTAACGGTGAGGCTCATACTTCGAGTCACCATGGATCTTTGGGACTCTTTTATTGCTTTTTTAAAAACTTTGTACTAGATGTTATGAGATAGTTTTGTATATTATTCTGAGATAGTTGTATTTACCTTCCATCGTATTTAGTTGCTGTTGTACTCATGACTCTAGGTTTTGGGATATTTGATGTTATGTTGTGTTGGTTTTCCATTTTATTTATCTTTCTTTAGTCGCGATCTATTTTGGGTCTTGACACAAGGCCAAGGTCTTCTGAAGGCTCCTCTTCCAAACCCATGGAGGTGTCTATGTGGCTTCACCTTGGTCAAAACATTCCGAAACCAAATTCCATGCACCATTAAGGCCTTACCAAGTCTGGATCTTTACAAAATGCTACCTTCAAGTGCTCTATATGCTCTTTGCTCACCTCAAGAATTAAAAAAATATCATTAGTAAACCACAATAAGCATGTTGATGTAAGACTTAAAAACCCTATTCTTGAGCTTCATAAATATCATCGATGCATTAGTAAGGACAAATGACATCACCACAAAGTCAAAGTGACCTTACCTAGTTCGGAAAGCCGTCTTAGGGATGTCACTTTCTCTCACCCTCAATTGGTGATAACTAGATCTAAAATAAATTTTAGAGAAATGAGTGGCCCCTTGTAGTTGATCAAACAAATTATCCATCGTCGAGAGAGAATACTTATTCTTGATGGTGATTGTATTAAGTTGTCAGTAGTCAATGCACATGCGAAGTGACCCATCTTTCTTCCTTACAAATAAAACGAAGGCACCTCATGGGGACTGAGTTGTAAGATCCTACCTATGAGGAGTATGAAAAATGCAAGAAAATAACCTTTGAAATTTTTTTACTATCAGCTGCTAAGAGAGTTTTTACGAGCTGTAAGTCAATGCACGACCTGTAAGTTGGTTTGTGGAACCTGGGGTAGACTTGGTGAAACTAGGATCATTCAGGGATTCAATCTACGACTCATTAGATAGCTCATAAAATGTTTTATGGGATGTTTCATGTCGTGGAATGTAAATCATAGAAGGATCTCTGAAAAACTATTAGCCAAAACCCCCTATTTATGACCCATAGAATGGACTACTACCTGTAAATGGGGTCTTGTAATCCTGTCTGACTAGATTTTAAATGGGGCAGTTTTGACCTTTGATGGCATTTTAAGCCTGTGTCAGGTCATTTTGACCTCCCAGGAACCCCTTATCAACCCTCCTAACCCTATTTCTCTCATTCTTCCTCATTCCAAAAATACTCTAAGTTCCAAACCCCTCCCAAGTTCTTCAAAGGAGAGTGCAAGCTAGGGTTTTGGTTTCTTCACCTCCAAATAAGATTTTCTCTTCATTAAGTTGACAAGGTATGTGGGTTAGATTGTGGAGACCCTTCCTCCACAAGCTCAACCATTCCTCTTCTCCTTTGTGTTTACCAAGTTATGGTAATACATGATAATTTTTATAAACTCATTCTTATGATGATAATTTAAAGTATTTTATGATGGCTATCCTAGTATATTATCATGTCATGCAATGGCATATGAAGTATATGATTTTTATGTGAGGGTTTGATGGTGTCCTAATCAAGTTTTCTCTAGTTGATGGGTTGTTATTTTGAATAATGTTTAAGAATTCTATTATACTCCTCTCATGACATTTATTTATGAATTGCATGATTTCAAGCTTGTGTACACATACCCACCATAAATCAATATAAAGATTCATGCCAAATTCCTAAGTCATGAATGCCTTATGGTAAGTTATATATGATAAGCATGTTGAGACTAACAAGGGGGCTAATAAGTATGTTATGACCTCATGTGCATGATACGAATTACAAGAATTATGTAAAGCCCTAACTCTGATGTTACAAGTTATGATTAATGAGTTACTCCTAGAATGATACTAAAATATTTTGAGACTATGCATACCAGAACTATCGCTATATTTCAAGTATTCCATGGGATTGTGACCTATCATTAAGAGGACCTTGATAGTCTCCCATAGCCCCATAAATATGTGCCACCATAGGTTTATGACATTAATTCCCTACATGGGCTTGTGCATACTTAAAAGGCAATGCTATAAGGTATGGATATTTGTTTATCCTATCAAAAAGGCTATACCGCAAGGTAAAGATAAAATGTGAAACCCACCAAAAAGGCTATGCCATAAGGTGGTGGCACTTTTCAAAAAGGCTATGTCGTAACGATAGTTAGGTCTATCTTGGCAAAGTAGACCACTCTTTGTTTGATGTGGAGTGAACGTCAGAATTCCAAGTAGTAGCTCATTCGGTCTTATATTTCTATATTGATGGTCACTTCTTACACACATATTATGTTCTATGTAAACATGATTTACTCTAAGCATCATTCGGTCTTATATATCGGTTATAGTCCCTTCCCACTATGTATATGATGTCATGTGATTTGATGATTTTTTATGCATATCCATCTAGGAAATTGCCTCTCATGACATGTTGAGCATATATCCATTGTTTATGATGACATATATTAATTACTTATGATTTGTGTTCCTTGATGCATTTGAATCCTGCATACTTAGTACAACTTAAGTACTAATGTATACTTTTTGCCTGTATGATCTAACTATGTATGAACCAAAGTTTCTTACCATCCTCCTCCACGCGGCTAGACGTTCCGGTTGAAGATTTCTTGGTGATTCCTCCTCATCCGGGGACAAAATTCCACTTACTTTCATGCCTTGTTTAGACTCATTTACTTTTGGATACTATTTTTTGAGGGTGACCTTGGGAGATGTCTTGGCCGTTGTTCTATACATGATTAGAGGTGTTGTTGGATATTGTGATGGTTATGTATGATTGACCTTAACTCCTCATATTTTTGTATCATGAAAGGCATTTCTTAGTCTCATACTCCCTTTTTATATTAAATTCTTGATGATAGTGATGAAATGGAAGTGAAACGACCCCAAAAAGTGCCTGAAAATATGCCTCGGAAATGTTCAAAATCATAATTTTTATATATCTCAAAATCCGTGCATGCTATTAAAACTCCAACTTCATATTCTTGATCTGGGAGAAACATTGAGTGAGAAATGGGTCTAACCCCGATTTTAGAGCAACCGTAGTAAAATTTTATTTTTCTAAGTTTGCACAAAATAGTGGCGATTCGCGATGGTACTACGAGGCGCAACCATCGCAGAGCAGTGTAAAATTTGCCTTCGGGATTGGTCCACATCGTGGACTAGACATGGACCTATGTATTTTGTTGCCAGTGATTTCTATCTCGATCCAAGGATTGTGGATCTTGGGCCTCAGTCTTTCTATGTATGAAATACCTATACTTAGCCATAATTCATCTTCATATCATACAAGACATTCCCCAGTACTCTCTCAAATATTTAGACAAATATTTTACCCTAAATTTCAAGTCGCAAAACTCATCCGAATCTTAAGGATTTCACTCAAGTTTCAAGTCTCCATTTCCAATCTTCATCAAGGATTCTGCAAAGTCAAGGTATGTGGATTTCAACCATCGGGTCCTTTCACCCATGGTGCCTGAGTTTCCTTTTTACCTAAATATCATATTTCTAACTTGATTTACTTATGGGTCTTAGTTATTATAAATTTGACTCTGAACTATGTTGGGGTTTCATGAAAGTGTGACTGTTTATGTATGTTTTGAGCTATGAATCTTTGATCTATTTTGTGATTTGATGAAGGGTTTGGATGTATATTGCATGATGGTATTACCAAGTTTTGGTGGGTTGTTTTATCTTGGAGTTTTCTTTCATGATTTCACTCTTGAATTTCATGGTTTTATACTAGCATTACACACCTGCCAAGTGTTTGATAAAATGTCAGGTTATGGATTCTTGAGTTGTTGAAGGTCTAAAGCATGGCTTATGATTTAATGACTTTATGATGATGAAAGAAATGTATATATATGTCATTTTCCTTTATAGTGTGTGAGTTTGACCAAGCCTTGCTCAGGGGGTTGTAGGCCCGGGTAACCACTCAATTGCCTCACTTGAGAGGTAGTTGGCCCGGGTAACCGTATTGATCGAGAGGTAGTAGGCCCGTACTACCATGATTGGGGGGTATGCACCTCAATAACCACATTGAGGGGTTTGTACCTCAATTGCCTCACTGGGGAGGTGGTAGGGCCGTGTTAGCATGTTGGAGGGTATGTACCTTAATATCCACATTGAATGGTTTTTATCTCAATCGCATCCCCAAATAGGTGGTATGCCTTGGATATTCTATATTGATGGTCACTTCTTACACACATATTATGTTCTATGTAAACATGATTTACTCTAAGCATCATCCATGTATGCCATATTGCCATATGCTTATTCCTTGCCTATGTTTATATATTTTGATTATGTTACTTATCTCTTGTTGCATTGTATCCTATATACTTAGTACATTCAAAAGTACTACCACATACTCAATACCAACATGATGTTACCACGTAGGAACTGGAGCCCTGCTTGATCGTCCTCCTCCTCCACATAACTAGTACGATCTCTCTCAAGCAAGTTGGTGAGTCCTCAACTCTGAGGATGATATCTTTTGCTCTTATGTTTTGCTGAGAGTCTCTTTCCCTTATTTGTATGCTTTGACTATGAGGGTATGCCCGTTTGCATGTCTTCGCCCCCCATAAAGTTCTATATGTAGAGGTGTTTTTGGATAAGTTATGTAATGATGCTATGAGATTGACTCTCTCTTGACTCTTTCATGTTTTATGATATGAAAAAGTTCCCTTAGTCCCTTATCCTTTCTTTATACGCTTGTTGTTATTTTATTACTTCCGCAACCAATGATGTATAATGATATGTTAAGAGGCTTGCTTAGGGTCCTTTCAAGTTTCCCATACGTCGTGTCATGTTAGACCCTAGGCTTGGGTTATGACAAACTTGGTGTCAGAGCACTAGGTTGTTAATGGTCCTCGAGATCTAACACACCACGTTAATTAGAGTCTTATTCATGGTTGTGTTGTGCACCACAACTATGAGTAAGAGGTTGTGAGACATTTTAGAAAATATTTCCCTTCTTCTTGATCTATGTTATGCTATAGAAGTTAAGGTAAGTTCCCCACCCCCAAACTGTTGTTCTTTGCTATGCTAGATCATACCTAACACAAGAGGAAGAAGCGCCTACATATCCGAGGAACAATCGGCTCATGGTGAGCTTTGGGATGCTCTCACTTTGCTAGCTGAAGTTGTGGCTAACCAAGCCAACAAAGGGGCCCAAGCCCCTCATCCTCCTACTTTGGTATCTCTGGTGAGGGACTTTATGAGGATGAACCCATCGGAGTTCAATGGGTCTAAGGTGGATGAGGAGCCTCAAGAATTTATTGATGAGTTATATAAAGTGTTGGCTATCATGGGTGTGAGGTCAGAAGAGAAGGTGGAGTTGGCAGGTTACTTACTCAAGGGGTGGCCAAAATATGGTACAATCAATGGAAAGAGGAGAAGAGGAACAACAATATGGTTTTATGGAGGAGTTTAAGGCGGCTTTCCTCAATTGGTTCTTTTCTCTTGAGCTTGGGGAGGCCAAAATGGTGGATTTCATGAATTTGAAGCAAGGGTCCATGTGTGAGAGAGAGTATGCCCTGAAGTTCAACTAACTCTCTAAATATACTCCACACTTGGTTGCCGACCCAAGGTCTAAAATGCACAAGTTCGTGATGGGTGTATCCGACTTGGTGAGTGTGGAGTTTCAGTCATTTATATTGATTAGTGACATGGACTTGTCCCACTTGATGACTTATGTTGCAGAAATGGAGGAGGAAAAGTTGAGGAAGAGAAGGGGTCATGAGGCCAAGCAGGCCTATTTTGAGGGTAAGTTCAAAAATTGCAAAGGTGGCCAATTTCATCAAGGCCAAGGGTCTTCTCATGCTTCTAATAGGAGGTTTGCTAATGACATCCCAAGGGTCCAAGGTGATGGTGGTGTGGGTCCTAATGATTTGTGTCCACGATATGGTAGGGATTATAGTGGCCCATGCTTGGGGAATACTAATGCTTGTTATGGCTGTGAGGAGATGGGGTATAAGGTGATGGATTTCCATTGAAATTGCAACAAGGGTAAGGATGTTCGTCCTCAATGATGGGGTGCTAATGCGGTTCTTTTGGGTAGAGGAGGACAACAAGGTGGTGCCCTAAGGCACAATCAATTTTATGCTCTTCATGAGAGGCAAGTAGTTGATGAGGTTCCCAATATTATAACTGGTATGTTAAAAGTCTCTAATTTTGATGTGTATGGATTGGTAGACCCAGGTGCCACTCTTTCTTTTGTTGCTTCTCTTATTGCCAAAAGTTTCATGTTGGGCCCGAAATATTGTGTGAGTCTTATGAGGTGTCTACTCCTATTTGTGCATCTATTATTGCTAGAAAGGTCTATAGAAATTGTCCTATTTTCATCTCGCATAAAATATTGCCTTGTGATCTTGTTGAGTTGGATATGGTTGATTTTGATGTTATTCTTGGGATTGATTGGTTGCATGCATCTGATGCCTCTATTGATTGTAGAACCCATAGGGTTAAATTCCAATTTCCAAATTAACCCGTCCTTGAGTGGGAAAGTCATGATGTGGTGGTCAATGGTAGGTTTATCTCTTGCATTAAAGCCCAAAAGTTGATCTCTAAGGGGTGTCTTTATCATCTTGTGAGGGTTAGGGATGTGGAGTCTAAAGTCCTTCTTATAGAGTAGATTTCGATTATAAATGAGTTCCTTGATGTCTTTCCAAATGACCTTCCCGGTGTTCCTCCCGAAAGGGAAATAGATTTTGGTATAGTCCTCCTTCTCGATACCCAACCCATTTCTATTCCCACTTATCGTATGGCCCCGACAGAGTTAAAAGAGTTGAAGGAGCAATTAAGGGACTTGTTAGAGAAGGGTCTTATTAATCCTAGCCAATCACCTTGGGGTGCACTAGTGTTGTTTGTGAAAAAGAAGGATGGGTCTCTTAGAATGTGTATTGACAATCGGTAACATAATAGGGTTACCATCAAGAATAACTACCCTCTCCTAAGAATTAATGATTTATTTGACCAAATTCAAGGGGCTAGTCACTTCTCTAAGATTGATCTTCGGTCTAGGTATCATCAAGTGAAGGTGAGGGAGTATAGGGAGTATGACATTCCCAAGATGGCTTTTCGAACTAGGTATGGGTATTATAAATTTGTGGTTATGTCTTTTGGGTTGACCAATGCACCAACTATCTTCATGGATCTTATGAACAGTGTCTTTAAACCCTACCTTGATTTGTTTGTGGTGGTTTTCATTGATGATATTTTGACCTATTCTCATAGTGTGGAGGAGCATGTGACTCATTTGAGGGTAGTGCTACAAAGATTGATGGAAGAGAAGTTATATGCTAAGTATGAGAAGTGTGAATTATGGTTGAAAGATATTGCCTTTCTAAGTCATGCGTGTCGGGGATGGTATTAAGATGAATCCTAAAATGATGGATGTGATTAGAAATTGGCCTAGACCATTGAACCCATCAAACATTAGAAGCTTCTTGGGCTTAGCGGGTTACTACCAAAGGTTTGTGAATGGGTTCTCTTCTATTGCTTCTCCCATGACTAAGTAGACTCAAAAGAAGGCTAAGTTTGTATGAACCGATGATTGTAAAAAGCGTTTCCAAACCTTAAAGGATAAGCTTGTGTCCGCTCCTATGTTGTCTCTACCGGAAGGGCTTGTTGTGTATTGTGATGCCTCCTGTATTGGTTTAGGTTGTGTTCTGATGCAAAATGGTAAGGTGATAGCCAATACTTCTAGGCAACTCAAAGTGCATAAAAAGAATTATCCTACTCATGATCTTGAATTAGCCGCCGTGGTTTTTGCTTTGAAAATTTAGCGTTATTATTTGTATTGGGTGTATGATGATATGTTTATACCGATTATAAAAGTCTCCAGTATTTTTTCACTCAAAAAGATCTTAACTTGAGACAATGAAGGTGGTTAGAACTTCTTAAGGATTATGATATGAGTATGCATTATCATCCCACTAAGACTAATGTTGTGGCGGATGCTTTTTGAGTAGGATGCCTATAGGTAGCCTAGCGCATTTTGATGATAGGGGCAAAAAGGTAGCTAGAGAGGTTCATCGGTTGGCTAGATTAGGGGTTAGTTTAGAAGATGTGGATAACAGTGGCATTATGGTTGTTGATAGTTCAAAATCTTCATTGGTTGATAAGGTAGAAGAAAAACAAAATCCTGATCCCTCCTTGTTAGAATTGAAGGCTTTGGTGAAAGAGGGCAACGTGGAGGTTTTCTCCCAAGGGGGAGATGGTGCCCCTCAAAGTCAAACATCAAAGGCCAGGTGGCCTAACCCAAGACATAGGGATTCCTACTTGGAAGTGGGAGGAAATTAATGTGGATTTTGTGGTTAGGTTAGATAAGACTAGAAAGGGTTTTGATTCTATTTGGGTTATGGTTGATAGAATGACAAAGTCGGCTTATTTCCTACCGGTTAAGCATATGGGGCTAAGGACTATGGTAAATTGTACATTCATGAGTTGGCGAGATTACATAGGCTGCCCTTGTCTATTATATCGGATCGTGGTGCTTAATTCACTTCACACTTTTGGATGTCCTTCGAAAGTGGTCTTGGTACAAAGGTAAAGCTTAATATGGCTTTTCACCCTCAAACGGATGGCCAAGCTCCAAACTATTGAGGGTATGGTTTGAGCTTGTGTTTTGGAGTTTAAGGGTAGTTAGGATGATAGGCGTTGTGGATCACCAATTAGATAGTTTGAAGTGAGAGAAATAGCTTTATTCAGTCTGGATTTGATTATGGATGCTATGGAGAAGGTAAGGTTGATTAGAAAAAGGTTGAAAACAGCCCAAAGTCGTCAAAAGTCCTATGTCGATGTGAGGAGAAGAGAGCTTGAATTTAAATTTGGTGATTGGGTCTATTTGAAGGTGTCACCCATGAAGGGTTTGCTTCATTTTGGTAAGAAGGGTAAGTTAAGTCCAAGATTTATGGGTCCTTATAAGGTGTTAAGGAGGATTAGTAAGGTGTCCTAGGAGTTGGAATTACCTAATAAAATTCTTTTGGTTTATTCGGTCTTCTATATGTCTATGTTGAGGATGTGTATGGGTGATCCAAATGCTATTGTCCCATTGAATGTTGTGGGTGTTGTTGAAGACAACTTGACTTATGAAGAAATTCCAGTAGAGATCTAGGATAGACAAGTGAAGATGTTGAGGAATAAGGATGTTGTTGCCATTAAGGTCCTTTGGAGGAATCAACAAGTCGAATGTGCTACATAGGAGGCCGAAGCAGACATGCAAAAGCGATACCCTTATCTCTTCCATTCTACTCAAGCCTAAGGTACTAATTCTAATTCTTTTATGTGATTTCATGTCTCATCTTTCAGCCCCTATGTCATTTGCATGCATTCATGTTTATGTTGAGAAAGTTCATGGTGATTTTAACTCTTATGTTGAGATTTTTTGAACATGGTGTTTAAGTGTGTTGATGTATTCTTGTTGGGGCTGATTTCTTCATGATTACTCTTCTTATGTGTGTTTCTTTGACATTTGGGGATGAATGTTCCCAATGGGGAGATATTGAAATGATCCCAAAAAGTGCCTCTATAATGTGCCTCAGAAAGTGCTCAGAATCGTATTTTCCATTTATCTCAAAATCTGTGTGTGATATCAATAGTCCGACTTCATATTCTTGATTAGGGGGCAAAGTTGAGTGGGACATGGGTCTAACTCCTATTTTAGAGCAATCGTAGCGATATTTGATTTTCTCAAGTTTGTGCAAGATAGTGGTGATCTGCGATGGTACTGTGATATGTAGCCATCGCTGACCAGTGTAAAATTTGCCTCTGTGATTGGTTCGCATCGTAGACTAGATGCGGACCTGTGTATTTTGTTGCCAGTGATTTTTATCTTGGTCCAAGACTTTTGGGTCTTGGGCCTAAGTCTTCCTATGCGTGAAAATACCTATCCTTTGCTATATTTCACCTTCATATCATCCAAGACATTCTCCAGTACTCTCTCAAACACTTAGACTAATATTTCACTCTAAATTTCAAGTCCCAAAACTCATCCGAATCCTAAGGATTTTACTCAAGCTTCAAGTCTTCATTTCCAATCTTCATCAAGGATTCTCCAAAGTTAAGGTATGTGGGTTTCAACCATTGAGTCATTTCACCCATGGTGCCCAAGTTTCCTTTTTACCTAAATCTCATATTTCTAAGTTGATTTACGTATGGGTTTTACATTACTATGATCCTTTCACAAATGGTGTACAAGTTTCCTTTTTACCTAAATGTCATGTTTCTATGTTTATTTACTTATGTGTCTTACTTACTATGAATTTGACTATGAACTATGTTGGGATTTCATAAAAGTGTGACTATTTAAGCATGTTTTGAGCTATGAATCTTTGATCTATCTTGAGATTTGATGAAGGGTTTTGATGTATATTGCATGATGGTATTACCAAGTATTGGTGGGTGGTTTTACATTGGATTTTCTTGCATGATTTCACTCTTGAATTGCATGATTTTATATTAGCATTACATATCCGTCAAGTGTTTGATAAAATTTCCGGTTATGTATTCTTGAGTTGTTGAAGGTCTAAAGCATGGCTTATGATTTGAATGACTTTATGATGATGAATGGAATGTATATATGTGTCATTTTTCTCTATAAGTTTTGTGAGTTGACCAAGCCTCGGTCAGGGGGTTGTGGGCCTTGGTAACCATATTGAGGGGTTGGTACCTCGATTGCCTCATTCGTGAGGTAGTAGGCTTAGGTAACCATATTGAGGGGTTGGTATCTCAATTGTCTCGCTCGGGAGGTAGCAGGCCGTGCTACCATGATTGGGAGGGTATGTACCTCAATAACCACATTGAGGGGTTTGTACCTCGATTGCCTTGCTCGGGAGGTGGTAGGCCCGTGCTACCATGACTTGGGGGTATGTACCTCAATAACCACGTTGAGGGGTTTGTACCTCAATTGCCTCTCCAAGGGGGTGGTAGGCCCGTGCTACCATGTTAGGGGTATATACCTCAATAACCACGTTGAGAGGTTTGTACCTCAATTGCCTCTCCAAGGAGGTGGTAGGCCTTGGATATTGTACATTTATGGTCACTTCCTACACACGTATCATGTTCTATGTAAGCATGATTTACTCTAAGCATCATCCATGCATGCCATATTTCTTTATGCTTATTCATTGCCTATGTTAATACATTTCGATTATGTTGCTTATCTTCTGTTGCATTACATCCTACATACTTAGTATATTCAAATATACTAACGCATACTCTATGCCTACATGATGTTACCATGTAGGAACCGGAGCCCAGCTTGATGATCCTCCTCCTCTACGTGACTAGTACGATCTCTCTCAATCTAGTTGGTTAGTCCTGAACTCTGAGGACGATGTTTTTAGTTTTTATGTTATGCTGAGACTCTTTTTCCTTTATTTGTATGCTTTGACTATGAGGGTGAGCCCGGTTGCTTGTCTTGGCCCTCACGATGTTCTATGTGTAGAGGTGTTGTTGGACAAGTTATGTAATGATGCTATGAGATTGACTCTCTCTTGACTCTTTAATGTTTTATGATACGGAAAAGTTCCCTTAGTCCCTTATCTTTTCTTTATACTCTTGTTGTTGTTTTATTACTTCCACAACCAATAATGTGTAATGATATGTTAAGAGGCTTTCTTGGGGTTCCTTCAGGTTCCCCATGCACCGTGTCACATCTAGACCCTAGGCTTGGGTTATGAAAAGAAGTCCTAAGTCCCTATTTGCCCCATACCATGAGTAATACTTACCTGCCCTTTAGAATTTATTTTCTATGTAATTCATGCTCATTTTCTTCCCTACAACATCTCTATAGCATGAGTCTGAAGCCCCGTTTCCCTTAGAAAGTATGTGCTACATGTTTATTGCTCTTTTATGCTTCCGCAAAACCAAGGATATGCTATGCATACTTAAGAGACTTATTTGGGATCCCTTCGGGTTCCCATTCGATGTGTCGTGTCTAGGCCCTTGGCTTGAGGTGTGACACGACTGGCTCTAATGAAACCCTTCTCCAATAAATCCTTCAGTTGTGCCTTTAACTCTTTCAATTCTTCAGGAGCCATTCTATTAGGAGGGATTTAGATGGGCTGAGTATCGAGCAAGAAGTCTATACCAAAATCTATCTCCCTTTAGGGAGGGACACTCGGAAACTCATCTGGAAAGGCATCAGGGAATTCGCTTACAATGGGGACTGACTTAAGAGAAGGAACTTTGGAAAATACATCTTTGACCCTCACCAAATAGTAGATGCATCCCATGGAAATCATTTTGTGGGTCTTTAAAAATAAAATGAATCTACCCCTACATGAAGAATTGCTACCCTTCTATTCAAGAACTAGCTCACTAGGGAATTAAAATTTGACCCTACGGGTTCTATAGTCAATGGAGACATAAGAAGCATGCAACCAATCCATCCTCAGAACAACATCAAAGTCTATGATGGAAAGCTCAACTAAGTCACTTGGAATCACTTTATGCAAGATAGAGATGGGACAACCTCTATAGACTCTTCGAGCTATGATAGACTCACTTACGGGTTTACTCACATTATAGGGCTCATGGAGGACTTAAGGACATACATGAAACTTATATGCAAAGAATGAGGTTACAAATGAAAATTTTGCTCCCGAATCTAAAAGTGCATATGCATCATAATAAAAAACTCTTAACTTACCGCTAACCATATCTGGAGCCTCTTTGACCTCTTGGCGACCATGAAGAGCATAGAACAGATTGGTCCTTTGGGCACCTTGAACTGGACCCCTTTTACCTTGAAGCCTTATGCCTCTTCTCCTGTAATTCCTAGCATAGTTGTTGGGCTTCCCACAAGTGAAGAAAGCATTTGACCTAACTAGGCACTCTCCTTTGTGAGGCCTCCCGCACTCAGGGTAATTGGGACTTTGGGGCTTAGAAGCTACCCCTTTGACTTCTAGAGAAAAGTATTTTTGGATCCTTGTCCACTTAACCTTTGGCTACCTTGGAATTTGTGACCACTGCCTCATTGGTGAGAGTAGTTCTCATTATCCACACGAGCCCTCTTAGACTCCCTCGCCTCCAAAATTGCCTCATAATTTGTGACCACTGCCTCATTGGTGAGAGTAGTTCTCATTATCCACACGAGCCCTCTTAGACTCCCTCGCCTTTTCATGAAGCCTCTCTTCCTCAATCCTGCTCTGCACACATCATCAAGCAGGAAATGTCCATCTCTTTGACCAACATGACCATCTTTTACTCCTTTCGAACCAACTCAGATACACCTAAAATAAACTTGCTCATGCCAGCCCTCGGATCTGCGACCATGAATGGAGCATACTTTGATAATTTGATGAATTTGAGTGCATACTCCCTCATGTGCATGCTCCTTTGCTTCAAGTTGCTGAACTCCTAGACCTTTGCATCCCTAAGCTTGATGGGGAAGAACCGCTCTAAGAAGGCACATTTGAATTCCCCCAAACCAATAGGACCTTTTCCTTGGCCTCTTCATCGACCCATTGCTCAAACCAAATCTTAGCCACTCCCTTAAGTTGGTATGCCACCAACTTGGCTTTCTCTTCAGACAGAATGCCCATCACTGCCACAACTGATAAGCTTTCTCAATAATCTCAATAGAGTCCTTGTCCTTCTTTTGTCATGACTTAATTCTAGGACATAGATGTGACACAATGAATGGGAAACCGAGGGGATCCCCAAATAATCCTCTTAAGCATGTGTAGCACAACATTGGTTCCGTAGAAGCAATAAAAGATAAATAAGCATATAGCACATAATTTCTAAGGGAAATGGGGCTTTAGACTCACACTATGGGGATGTTAAAGGGGAGAGGATATACATGAATCACATAGAAAATAATTCTAAGGGGCGTGTAAGTATGACTCACGCTATGGGGGTATTTAGGGACTTGAGACTTCCAACTTGTCAGTATAGAAAATATTCACCACAAAAAGGATAAGGGACTAAGGAAAAACTCCAACAATATAAAGATATAATAAGAGTCAAGCTCATAACATACAACTTGTGTATCCAACAACACCTCTAGCTACGGATGGAGCGGGGGCCAAGACATCTCCCGGGCTCACCCTTAACGATAGTATCCAAAAATAGAATAGTCCAAATAAAAGCATAAAAGTAAGCAGATATTGTCCCTAGAGTGGAGGACTCACCAATAACAATCTTCGAACAAATGGTCTAACCACAAATAAGAGGATGAATAGGAGCTCTAGTCCCTATATGGTGAGATCATGTAGGCAAAAGTATGCGTTAGTACTTGGAATGTACTAAGTATGTGAGATGCAATGCAAAAAAGACATAAGCCATAATTGTCATGCCCCAAATCCCGTTAAGGCGGATTGGCACCCGTTGCCGATAAGGCTCGGGAGAACCAACTATATCTATGCCCTTTCTATATGTAATATAATGAATTCCACCTTAAGTATGCCTTTAAAAAGTAAATAGCACTGACTAGCAGAAAGGAAAAGCATATGACTAGGCCGTTGGAGCCATGCTGTCTGAAGTACAAAATATGCCCACACTTTAATTTATATAGTCTACAAAGCCTCTAAATAATGACAAGTGTTTGATAAGGGTCGGGACAGGCCCCACCTCAACTAACTATGCAATACAAAAATATAAGCTCTATACATGCAAAGCCTCGAAGCAACCTGGAGCTTGGTGACCACTGCTGGATATCCTGTACTTCTACTGGGGAGGTCTACTAGCACCTGTTCCTGTAGCATG